>SJYC01065802.1:0-12895 GCA_006408675.1 Madoqua kirkii | reverse complement strand
GTTGGAAAAGACTCTTGAGAGTCCCTTGGACTGCAAGGAGATCCAACCAGTCCATTCTGAAGGAGATCAACCCTGGGATTTCTTTGTAAAGAATGATGCTGAAGCTGAAGCTCCAGTATTTTGGCCACTTCATGCAAAGAATTGACTCATTGGAAAAGACTCTGAATATGGGAAGGATTAGGGGCAGGAGGAGAAGGGGACGACACAGGATGAGATGGCCGGATGGCATCACTGACTCAATGGATGGGAGTCTGAGTGAACTCCAGGAGATGGTGATGGCCAGGTAGGCCTGGCTTGCTGCAATTCATGGAGTCACTAAGAGTCGGACATGACTGAGCAACTGAACTGAACTGAACTGAACTGAGCTGAATAAAAAATTATGACCATAAGAAAATTTTGCCAACTTTCCAGAAGACAAGTTGCTTTGGAAGAAATAATATAAAATCAGTACTCATTGGAAAAGACTCTGAATATGGGAAGGATTAGGGGCAGGAGGAGAAGGGGACGACACAGGATGAGATGGCCGGATGGCATCACTGACTCAATGGATGGGAGTCTGAGTGAACTCCAGGAGATGGTGATGGCCAGGTAGGCCTGGCTTGCTGCAATTCATGGAGTCACTAAGAGTCGGACATGACTGAGCAACTGAACTGAACTGAACTGAACTGAGCTGAATAAAAAATTATGACCATAAGAAAATTTTGCCAACTTTCCAGAAGACAAGTTGCTTTGGAAGAAATAATATAAAATCAGCTCTTTTATCTACCACTGTGTTATATTCAGTTTTCCAATAGTACAATGATTTTCTGATTATGTAACCTTCTACTGGTATGGTCAAGATGGCACAGTAGACAGAAACTGAGCCCATCTCCACCCATGGGCACATCAAAATTATAAACATTTATGGAACAATTATCAATGAGAACGACCTGACGACTAGCAGAAAATACTTTCCACAATTAAAGATATAAAAAATAAACCACAATTTGATGGATGTGGGTGTGCTCTTATGTGTGTGCTCAGTCATGTCTAACTCTTTGTGACCCCATGGACTGCAGCCTGCCAGGCTCTCCTGTTCATGGAATTTTTCAGGCAAGAATATTGGAGTGGGTTGCCATTTTCTTCTCTAGGGTATCTTCCTAACCTAGGGATCAAACTCATGTCTCTTGCATATCCTGCATTTTCAGGCAGATTCTTTACCCCGGAGCCAACTGGGAAGCCCTTGTGGGATATGGAGGAAGCTATATAGTCAAGATGCACAGCCCCACGTCAGTGAAATGAAAATAAGAGGATAGTTTAAACTGCAAAAATTCTCCACAATAAGTGAGAGATTTGAGCTCCAAATAAGACTCCCTCACCTAGGGAATATGTGCCAGGAAGATGAGCCCCCAGAACATCTGCTTTGATGGCCAGCAGGGCATGGGTAGGCTTCCCTGTTAACTCAGCAGTAAAGAATCTGTCTGAAATTCAGAAGATATGGAGATGTGGGTTTGATCCCTAGATCTGGAAGATTCCCTTGAGAAGGAAATGGGAAACCACTCCAGTTTCTTGTTTGGCAAATCCCATGGACAGAGGATCCTGGTGGACTACAGTCCATGGAGTCACAAAGTGTCAGACACTACTTAACCAATAAACAATAGCAGGGCTTGCATATGGGAGAGTTGAAGAGCTAGAGGAAACAGATGCTACTCTTACAGGGTAAGACACGGAATCTACATGCTCCAAATCTCAGCAAAGTAGCAGTAATTTGAAAGGAAACTGGGTTAGATGGACTTCTGATCTTGGAGAGCATCCCAGAGAGACCAGAGGCAACTGGGATTCCTTCTAAGGACATAGACACAGGCAGCAGTCATTTTGGGGAGCTCATTCTACCGTGAGGACACTGATGCTGGCAGATATGATATTGCAATCCTACAGCCTATCAGTGTCAGGGGCTTATATAATTAACAGTGTGCAGGCACAAGACCTAGAATCCCCAGAGCCCCACAGCCAGTCACCCTAGGAGGCAATTCAACCCACTAGCAGGCTTCAGTCACTGCACAAGCCAAGGTCTGGTAACAAACCATATTCATATTGGAGCTAAGTTGCAGATACGAGAGTGCCCAAAGTAGTCAGTCCTGCCACAGTAGAAGGGCCAATTCAGCCCACATATGGAGCTTTGGTGACCAGAAGGGAGAATGTTGCTGAATCTCATAGGATGCCTTCTCTATAAGGCCATTTTTCCAACATTAGGGAAAGCATCTGACCTACCTAATGCATACAGAATGCACACACACACCCACACACAATGGAACATTGCTGCTGCTGCTAAGTCACTGCAGTTGTGTCTGACTCTGTGTGACCCCATAGACGGCAGCCCACCAGGCTCTGCCGTCCCTGGGATTCTCCAGGCAAGGACACTGGAGTGGGTTGCCATTTCCTTCTCCAATGCATGAAAGTGAAACGGCCACAAAAAAAGTAAATCATGCCACTTGTGACAACATGAGTAGATCTAGATGGTATTATGTTGGCCACAACAGATAAGACAGAGAAAGACAAATACCACATAATTTTACTTACATGTAGAATCTAAAAAATAAAACAAACTAAAGAAACAAACAAAAACCAAAACAAAAGAAAAACAGACTCATAGATACAGAGTAAAAGTAGATGATTACTAGAAAGAGAGGTTGGAGGGTGAGCAAATAGGGAAAGAAAATTAATAGGTATATACGTCCATTTAAATAAATGATGTCACACATATTATTCAGCATGAGGAAGATGATCAATAATATTATAGTAACTTTTTATGATGATATATTTTCATAAACTTATTGTGATCACTTCACAATGTTTGCAACTATCAAATCGTTATGTAGTAAAACTAACATAATAATTTATGTTTACTATATCTCAATTAAAAACAAATATATTTTCTTCAAATATACTTACCTTAACATCCCATGGACAGAGGAGACTGGAGGACTGTAGTCCTTGGGGTCACAAGAGTCAGACACGACAGTGACTTCCACAAAAAGTAGTAACAGAAATTCCCATGTTTCTCTTTTAGACCCTCTTTTACCTACAGGTTTGATCTGAACCATCACAACTTATTTGAATGTAATTTTTACTTCTCTATGCATGACTGTCAAATCTTTGTTTCCAGCCTTATTTTAACTGTTTTCCAGCCCTAAATTTTCAGTCCCTTCTTCTAGATAGCTTTAAATATCTTATGACTCTATAAAATATGAAGCCTTTTTCATCTCAAGTTTCTTTAGTTTCATATTTTCCTATCTTTGCATCTCTCTAATCACCTCAACTCAAAATCTCAGTGTCATCCTGTTTGACACTACTATGTGTTCTCATATTTTATATTCCCTTGACAACATTTTCACATATTTCCTCATATTATTCCCATTCCCTTTCTCCTAGTTCACACTACATTACCCTTCATTTTGAAGTTAACAGTTGTCATCTAGCAAATCTCTAATGACTTAATTATCATCTTATCAAAAATACCAATGCTTCTTCAGCATTTAAAGAATAAGCACTGTTGTTTCCTTGCTTGTAATTTAAAATTTTCTAGGACTTGACTCCAATTATACTTAATATCAATGCTTACCTTGGTGGCTCAGATGGTAAAGCATCTGCCTGCAATGCAGGAGACCTGGGTTCAATCCCTGAGTGGGGAAGATCCCCTGGAGAAGAAAATGGTGACCCACTCCAGTACTCTTGCCTGGAAAATTCCACGGACAGAAGAGCTTTGTAGGCTACAGTACATGGGGTTGCAAAGAGTCAGATACGACTGAACCATTTTACTTCACTTCACTTATACTCAATATCATTCATTGCTTATCTGCTAGCATGCTTTTCCCTGTAAATATTTTAATTACTTGTACCTGCTGGATGCACTTCAACCACATATTCATATTGATATTCTGTTTAGTATTGTCTTTCACCTTTAACTGCAGCCGGTGAGGATGGTCCGATAGCTAAGTCATGTCCAACCCTTTGCGACCCCATGGACTGTAACCCTCCCAGGCTCCTCTGTTTATGGGATTTCCCAGGAAAGAATTCTAGATTGGGATGCCATTTCTTTCTCCAGGGGATCTTCCTGACCCAAGAACTGAACACGTGCCAGGTTCAATCTGCATTGCAGGTAGATTCTTTACCTCTGAGTCACCAGGGAAGCTCTAACTGCAACTAGACAAACTCATTACATCTTTTCATAAACATTATGATATCAACTGTAACAAAGATTTTCAAGTTCACCACCAAGAAATAATTTCATGTGTCTTTTAGTTCTCACAATAATATTGTGTGCCTACACTTATTGCATAAGGGTCTAAAAGACCTTGATGCTGGGAAAGATTGAGGGCAGAAGGAGAAGAGGACAACAGAGGATGAGATGGTTGGATGGCATCATCAACTCAATGGATATGAGATTGGGTAAACTCTGGGAGTTGGTGATGGACAGGGAGGCCTGGTGTGCTGCAGTTCATGGGGTCACAAAGAGTTGGACAAGACTGAGAGACTGAACTGACCTGACACTTATTGCCCAATGTAAAAAAAAAAAAAAAAAACAACCTCTGAAGATGAGGATTTATACTAATCTTCCTTGTATTATTTATTTATATAGAAATCACCTGTTAAATATCTGATATTGTTCTTGGTATTATGAATACAGAGATGAATAAGATAAGATCTCTAATATTAAAAGCTTTTATCTTTATGATGAAGATGAAAGAATGAGAGAAATATATTAAATAAGAATGTGAATACAAAAAAATAATTTAGGAGATTGAGCAGAATTTTGAAGAAAGTAATACAGATTAATAGAGAGTATGTACAGGCATCTGTTATGGAAAAGTTGGCTAGCATAATTAATATGGTAATATAATAAAACTTTCCTGGTGGCTCAGATGGTAAAGAACCTGCCTGCAATGCAGGAGACCTGGGTTTGATCCCCGGATCTGAAGATCCCCTGGAGAAGGGTTTGGCAACCCACTCCAGTATTCTTGCCTGGAAAATTCCACAGGCAGAAGAGCCTGCCAGGCTACAGTCCAGAGGTTTGCAAATAATCAGTTGTGACTGAACAACTAACACTCGTTTTCATGAAAGTGATAGAGGGGGACATAAAAAGAAAGGACAGATGCAAAAACTGTTCTTAAATCAAACAATGTATAGGATAGTTAATTTATTTATTCAAAAGTGTACAATGGGTAGGTAAAATGTGTTTGACCTACTATAATCCTTGGATGAAAAAGACATAATACAAACTCACATAGCTCATGTTGTGAGGAGGCAGGTACATAAGACTGCATGCTCTGTGTGTGTGTGTGAGTGCACAGTCGCTTCAGTCATGTCCGACTCTTTGCAACCAGACTCCTCTAACCATAGATTCTTTGGGCAAGAATAGTGGAGTGAGTTGCCGTGCCTTCCTCCAGGGGAACTTCATGAACCACAGATTGAACCCGTCTCCTGCATTGAAGGTGGATTCTTTCCCTCTGAGCGACCAGGGAAGCCCCAGATTGTATGATGGTATGTGATAATTTTGATAATGGTATTTTGAGTATGAATGAATTTCTATATAGAACATGAAGCAAGTAATAATTAATGCAGTTTTGAAAAGTCTGTGAACATGGTTTTCATTGCAGACCTTTAAAAAATTAATGCTCACAACTTTTCTCTCCTTTCCAGTTAATGAGAATGCCCTCCTTCCAACAACTTAATGATTACAGCAATGTCAATGTTTTCTGTATTTTTTTTTAATCTATCCTTTCCTAGCCTCAATAGATGCCCCTACAGATTGACTTGTATCCCACACCCTTAGGTCACAATGGATTAGTTTAGGGCTGGAAACCTAACCAAATTTAAACCTCGTTTATAGAAATCCGAAATTTGGTGTAAAAGATAAGAATACATAGTTTCCTTTAATTATAAAGCTGTCAGGAATTAATCAAAAGCTGTGATTTATTTTCAGATGTAGGGAGAATGCCAATCAGAAAAAATAAAGAGACATGAAGAAAGAAATAGATAGTCACCACAGAGAAAATCAAAATTTTCCAAGATTTTGTTCATTCCTGAAATCTAGTTTAATTCTTAAGCGTTCACTGGCTCTTTAAATTTACATTTTAGCAGTTGCTAATTAGAATCTTAGTTGAGCTATTTAAAATCCTAAAAGATGATTCTGTTAAAGTGCTGCTGCACTCAATATGCCAGCAAATTTGGAAAATTCAGCAGTGGCCAAAGGATTGGAAAACGACAGTTTTCATTCCAATCCCAAAGAAGAATGATGCCAAAGTATGTTCTAACTACCACACAATTGCATTCATCTTACATACTAACAAAGCAATGTTCAAAATTCTCCAAGCTAGGGTTCAACAGTACATAAACTGTGAACTTCCAGATGTTCAAGTAGGATTTAGAAAAGGCAAAGGAACCAGAGACCACATTGCCAACATCCATTGGATCACTGAAATAGGAAGAGAATTCCAGAAAAAAACATCTACTTTTGCTTTATTGATTACACCAAAGCCTTTGACCATATAGATCACAACAAACAGTGCAAAATTCTTCAAGGGATAGGAATACAAGATCACCTGACCTGCCTCCTGAGAAATCTGTATGCAGGTCAAGAAGCAACACTTAGAACTGGACATGGAACAACAGACATTCCAAATTGGAAAAGGAGTACATCAAGACTGTTTATTGTCACTCTGCTTATTTAACTTATATGCACAGTACATCATGAGAAACGCTGGGCTGGATGAAGCACAAGCTGGAATCAAGACTGCTGGGAGAAATATCAATAACCTGATATATGTAGATGACACCACCCTCATGGAAAAAAGCAAAGAACTACACAGAGACTTTTGATGAAAATGAAAGACAGTGAAAAAGCCAGATTAAAACTCAACATTCAAAAAACTAAGATCATGACACCTGCTCCCATCACTTCATGGGAAATAGATGGGGAAACAATGGAAACAGTGAGATATTTTATATTTGGGGGCTCCCAAATTACTGCAGTTGGTGACTGCATCCATGAAATTAAAAGACACTTGCTCCCTGGAAAATCCCATAAATGGGGGAGCCGGGTTGGCTGTAGTCCATGGGGTCACTAAGAATCAGACATGATTGAGTGACTTCACTTTCACTTTCATGCGTTGGAGAAGGAAATGGCAACCCACTCCAGTGTTCTTGCTTGGAGAATTCTAGGGATGGGAGATCCTGGTAGGCTGCCATCTGTGGGGTTGCACAGAGTTGGACACTACTGAAGTGACTTAGCAGCAGCAGCTCCTTGGAAGAAAAGCTATGACCAACCTATACAGCATATTAAAAAGCAGAGATATTACTTTACTGTCAAAGGTCTGTCTAGTCACAGCTATGGATTTTCCTGTAGTCATATATGGATGTGATTCTTGGACTATAAAGAAAACTGAGTGCCAAATAAGTGATGCATTTAAACTGTGGTATTGGAGAAGACCCTAGAGAGTCCCTTGACTGCAAGGAGATCAAATCAATCAATACTAAAGGAAATCTGTCTTGAATATTCATTGGAAAGACTGATGCAGAAGCTGAAACTCCAATACTTTGGCCACCTGATGCGAATATCTGACTCATTTGAAAAGACCCTGATGCTGGGAAAGACTGAAGGCATGAGGGAAGGGGATGACTGAGGATGAGATGGTTGGATGGCATCACCGACTATACGGACATGTGTTTGAGCAAGCTCTGGAACCTGGGCATGCTGCAGTCCATGGTGTCATGAGTAGTCTGACATGACTGAGAGACTAAACTGAATTAGAATTTTGTTGCTTAAAGCCAAACCATTTCCAGATTAACAGAGCATTCTAGCAGAGAAGGTAAAATGAGCAAAGACAAAAGCAAAGACACTTTCATGAGTTTTATTTGTTTACAAAATATAATATCAGTATGTTTATATTAGAGATTTTAAGACTAGTTAGGACAAGGAAGGTAGTAAATGACTAAAAATAAAATGTGTCATGTGTCTATATTTTAATGATTATGATAAGAAAATTTGTACAAATTAGCAACAGTAAATTATATTTGCTGTCTAGGTTTGACAATAAAATATGCTTTGTTAAACTTGCTTAAAACTCTTTCATGATTCTTTTTTACTCATGTCAGACACATTTTCAAAAAAAATTACCAATACCAAAGGAAAAGTATTAACATCCAATTGTTTTCTAAGAAAAAGGTAGGAAGAAATGCTGAATTCCAACAAGAAAGGCAAAAATATTTTCTCCATTACAATTTTAAGACATTGATTAAGAAGTAAAAGGTAAGGAAAATACTGGCAAAGAAAACCCAGTTCTACAGAGATCAGTCTATAGGTGGATGTGCTGGGTTGTAATGTAAAAACACATTTTATTTACAGTAGAGTCAGTATGAAGTGATAGTATTAATTTTTCAACTAATTGTAACTTGTATAACTTTAAAAATTAAGAATCATTCTTATGTATGATGAGAGTCAAAGACAACACAGTATTTTTTGCTATATTTTTTTAATTTCACAAACATAAAGCAGAGTCATGAGATATCCATAATAAGTAATATAATAAAATTTTGAGTTGAATTCAAATTCAAATTGAGCGTAATGCCAAGATGCCAATACTGATCCTTTCAGTTTTATTCTATTGTTATCTGACTGATAGAAAACTGTTATCTGTCTGTTTTGTCTTGAACAATAGATGTCAAATAGAATTATTGAAAAATAAAGAATACTGAAGCTCTTGATTGAACATAAATTGTTCAAAAAATTTTAAATTGTCATTAAGGTACATCTTTATGCTGCTCCTGCTGCTGCTAAGTTGCTTCAGTCCTGTCTGACTCTATGTGACTCCATAAACGGCAGCCCACCAGGCTCCTCCGTGCCTGGGATTCTCCAGGCAAGAATACTAGAGTGGGTTGCCATTTCCTTCTCCAATGCTTGAAAGTGAAAAGTGAAAGTGAAGTCGTTCAGTCATGTCTGACTCCTACTGACCCCATGGACTGCAGCCTACTAGGCTCCTCCACCCATGGGATTTTCCAGGCAAGAGTACTGGAGTGGGGTTCCATTGCCTTCTCCATACCTCTTCATAGTTTTGTACAATATAAAAAAATCTAATAATTCTGGCAATCTCAAACATTAAAGAAATGTTTGCTTTCAGTAATTAGTAATTACTGCTAAGTCGCTTCAGTCGTGTCCGACTCTGTGCGACCCCATAGCCACCTACCAGGCTCCTCTGTCCCTGGGATTCTCCAGGCACGAACAGTGGAGTGGGCTGCCATTTCCTTCTCCAGTGATTAGTAATTGATAATTAGAAATACTTATGGAAATAAAGCAGTTTAAATAATGAGAATAAATATTTCCAGGAATGGAAAGATGAAACAAAAGTTATTGGAATCTAATGTAAAAACCCTTCATCTTACAAATGCACATGAAGATACACATCATTATTACCTCCCATTTATAGCTGGAAAAGCTGTGAATCTGAATATATGAGTAACTTTCTCAAAGCTGCACAAAATGAAATAGGGTTCAAAGCATACCCCTGAACTCCAGGGAGACTATATTCTTAAGTGCAATTGTATCATACTATTATCCTTTGGAAGGAATGATGCTAAAGCTGAAACTTCAGTACTTTGGCCACCTCATGAGAAGAGTTGACTCATTGGAAAAGACTGTGATGCTGGGAGGGATTGGCGGCAGGAGAAGGGGACGACAGAGGATGAGATGGCTAGATGGCATCACAGACTCGATGGACGTGAGTCTGAGTGACCTCCGGGAGATGGTGATGAACAGGGAAGCCTGGCGTGCTGCAATTCATGGGGTCACAAAGAGTCGGACATGACTGAGCGACTGAACTGAACTGATTATCCAAAAATGAAACCAGGCCAAACAATATATCTTATTGAATAGGAAGAGCAGAAATAATAATAATACCTAAGTATAAAAGGAATATTTTTCTGTAGTGTTTGTTATCTTTTACTATTACAGATTCATTAGCAAATAGAATTAAAACTTAGAACACTGTCTAAAGGAAATACATATAATTATTTCTAAAAGGTGGTTTCGTATAGTCTCCTTAAAGGAAAAAAAAAATTAAACACTTATCAAAATGATAGGCACATAGAAAAAACTATGAAATTTGAAACATTTGGACAAAATACTTAATATTTTACAACACAGGAGATTTGTCTATGAAACTACTTACATTTTTTATAGTCACTTTGGGCTTTAAAAATTTTTAAATATAGTTGTGATCAGAATTAATGAGCCCCAGTTGACAGAGTTATCCATAACATTATGATATTTTTTTATGTGAGACATGAAAATTCTAAACATCCTGTACTTTACTAAGATTCTGTCTGGCAAGGGATTACCATGAGACACCTTTATGAGTTGTTTGAAAATTTCTTTGCAAAGGTCAGTTCCCTACAGGATTGATATTAGTAATTGGTTGAAAAGCAAACCACCTCTTCAAAATGTGCTGCTTTTGGTCTGATTAGAGCTTAGAGGCCAAAACAAAAGAAGGTTTTAAATGATCTTTGTTTCTAAAGCAGACTTTTTCAGAGTCGGTTTCAAGGGCAGTAGGCAGTAGGAATCCATACTCCTCAGCATATTGTTACAAATTCTGTGGTGAGGCAGGCTTGTGAGAATTACAGATTTCTTTTTTAGATAAAATTGGCGTTTTTAGAGCTTATTATTTGCTTCCCTCTGGCAGCTGCCATATTGTTGTGAACATTTCTGTGTCTGCCATCATTTGTGACGCGTTCCGCAGGAGACCCGTCAGGAAATTTTTCTCTCGCACTCTATCCTAATGCAGATTTATCAGTCATACAAATTCTATACTTTAATAAAACATTAAAAATATTCTTGGCAGCATGAGGACTAAAAGCAAGAAAGCGAGCTGTCTGTGGCATTCCGAGAGGATCAAGATAAGAAAACTCCACTGATTCTGTAGCCCCAGATATGCTCAAATCTTTGTGTGACTGATTTGTGAAAACATAGAATGACCAAAATGGTTCGCATATTTAAAATGAATCATAGATAAAAACTGTAAGGAAGAGGTAAATCCTACCATCATTTGTTCTAGAAGAATCATCCCCTTAAGGGAAATAATTGAAATATGTTCTCCTTCTTTTTGTATTCTATAAATTATACAATTTTTCATGGCAAGTAGTACATTCCTGTCTTATCTTCAAAAAGTTTCTGGGAAAATCATAAGAAGAAGAAAAATAAAATGGATAGAACCAGATTTGAACATGAAACAAAGAAACTAAGCCCTAGAGAAGGGCTGAATTGGAATATAAACTGGTCATCTACTCGTACACAATACAACACTGTGATACTAGCTGTGTAGTATAGTGTGGAGTCCCCTAAGATTGTGAGAAATATAAGAACTAAACTAGTTTTTAAGAATGAAACCAGTCAAGTTTATTTATTCATTCATTTATAAGCAACAAGTGAAAATAAAATAATTTAGCCTATCTTCTTAAGACATTTATTTAAAAAAAATACCTAGCACAACAACCAGGTAATATGGAACAATTACCTGAAATTATAATTTAAAGTAATTATTGTACTTCACAGTGATAGTAATTAAGTATCAGAAATTTAATCATATTTAACCCTATTTAAGGAAACTCCAATAATTTGGCCACCTGATGTGAAGAGCCGACTCACTGGAAAAGAATCTGATGCTGGGAAGATTGAAGGCAAGAGAAGGGGGTGACAGAGAATGCAATGGTTGGATGGCATCATTGACTTAATGGACTTGAGCCTGAGCAAACTCAGGGAAATGGTGAAGGGAAGCCTGGTGTGCTGCAGTTCATAGGGTCACAAAGAGTTGGACATGACTTTAGAGACTGAACAATAGGGAAATCTAGGTCAGGAGTTGGTGACATGGTCTTATACAAAAGGAGAATCCAGCCACCCAGAGATTTCATTATACTCATTCATGGATTTTCAAAACACAAGTGACCCGGCCTGAAAATATGAAAGCTTTGTTCTTTAGGTAGTTTATGGCATTACTATTGCTTATACTGGGTTACTCTATTAACTTCTGTTGCTTTATTTTTATTTTCAAGTTCTGATTATAATAAGCATGACTGTGAAAATATTTTTAGTCTTCTAGGCTAAGATGAGATTGTTGATTTTTCTCACTGAAAATTACTGGATTATAATTCTGTCTAGATTACAATATCATTCTATTTGAAATTGAGTAGTATGATTTTGTTCTCTTAGAATCATTTACAATTTCCATTTCTGGAAAAAAGAAGGGAAAAAGATAATGGTTTTTGCTTAGAGGGTTCAAGTCAGATTCCTGGAATATGGTTAATTTAATAAGATATCCCCCTTGTTGAGAGGTACATGGCCAGGCAATCTAGAAAGTCTGTTGATATCATATTTCTTTCATGACACTGAGCTTTTGTGAACTAAACTAAGTCAGTTTATTTGTGGCTCAGTCACCAAGTTGTGTCTGACTCTTAGCCATTTACAATATTAAGTTCTTTTGGTAGCTTGTCATATGCTTCAGAAGTTAGATGGGAAGGCTCTAACTCGACTCTCTTACAATCTTGCTACCAGATGAAAGTAAGTTTGCAAATGAATTCTATACCAGCAAGCAGGCAAAAATTAAGTCACGTAACTTTTTCTTGTGGTTCAGAAAAGCTGCAGATACTCTTGAGTACTATGTATGATTGATTCAAGGCACATGCAATGATATTTTAGCAGCAGGAGTCAGCTAACCTTTAGTTGGAATCTCATTACAGACTTTTCCATTATGTGATGAAAACAACAACAACAAAGAATCAGATGAATGTCCTATGTGTAGAGCACCAAAACAAGGGATGTGAAGTGCAAGTCTCTCAGTCATGTTTGAATTTTTGCGACCCCATGGACTGT
>SJYC01065800.1:0-15485 GCA_006408675.1 Madoqua kirkii | reverse complement strand
TTTCAGAATTTTCCAGTTTATTGTGATCCACACAGTCAAAAACTTTGGCATAGTAAAGTAGAAATAGATGTATTTTCTGGAAGTCTCTTGTTTTTTTGATGATCCAGTGGATGTTGGCAATTTGATCTCTGGTTCCTCTGCTCTTTCTAAAACCAGCTTGAACATCTGGAAGTTCACAGTTCACATACTGTTGAAACCTGGCTTGGAGAATTTTGAGCATTACTTTATTAGCATGTGAGATGAGTGCAATTGTCTGGTAGTTTGAGCATTCTTTGGCATTGCTTTTCTTTGGGATTGAAATGAAAACTGACCTTTTCCAGTCCTGTGGCCACTGCTGAGTTTTCCAAATTTGCTGACATATTGAATGCAGTGCTTTCACAGCATCATCTTTCAGGATTGGAAACAGCTCAATGGAATCCCATCACCTCCACTAGCTTTGTTTGTAGTGATGCTTCCTAAGGCCCACTTGACTTCACATTCCAGGATGGTTGTCTCTAGGTGAGTGAGCACACCATCAAGATTATCTGGGTTGTGAAGATCTTTTTTGTACAGTTCTTCTGTGTATTCTTGCCACCTCTTCTTAATATCTTCTGCTTCTGTTAGGTCCATACCATTTCTGTCCTTTATTGTGCCCATCTTTACATGAGTTTTTCCCTTTGCATCTTCAATTTTCTTGAAGAAATCTCTAGTCTTTCCCATTCTGCTGTTTTCCTCTATTTCTTTGCATTGATTGCTGAAGAAGGCTTTCTTATCTCTTCTTGCTATTCTTTGGAACTCTGCATTCAGATGCTTATATCTTTCCTTTTCTCCTTTGCTTTTTACTTCTCTTCTTTTCACAGCTATTTGTAAGGCCTCCCCAGACAGCCACTTTGCTTTTCTGCATTTCTTTTCCATGGGGATCATCTTGATTCCTGTCTCCTGTACAATGTCATAAACCTCCGTCTATAGTTCATCAGGCACTCTGTCTATCAGATCTAGGCCCTTAAATCTATTTCTCACTTCCACTATATAGTCATAAGGGATCTGATTTAGGTCATACCTGAATGGTATGACCTAAATCATTGCTTCTGTTATAAAACACAATGAAAACTCTTACTCACATTTCCCCTGGCTTCTTCTGCCTCTTGATCCATCCCAGTGCCACTTGTGTGATATGATGTAACCCCTCCTCCTGGGAACTGTGAGTAACTGTCTTTTCAATGGCAATTTTCTCCTGATCTGTTGACTTCATCATACTAGAATAATAATAAGACCTATATTTTAAAACAATATATGACTGCAGATAGCACCTGTTGAAGGGTCCAGATTAAATATAATATATATAAATAGCAATGCCAAATGTCACATTAACTATCTAGTTTTTGTCTGATGTGCTTCATATTTCATATGGAATTTATAACAGTTGCTTTTTTCAGTGTCGAGAAGAGTGTATTTCAGAGGCCAATGAGAATATCCAAGTAAAAGAAATAGTCCTCGCAAATCACCAAATTAAAGGAGGCTTCAATGTGCTTGGCAACATGTCCTTCTGATTGATTCTGTCTCACTTTGGTGCATTTGCCTGTTCAGAGATTACTTCCAGTGCTGTAGGCTGCTTCACAACACAGGAAGAAAGCAGGGCTGATCCAGCTGGCTCTGTACCAGCAGCACTTCTGCCACCAGCTTTAGTTCTGCCCCACTCACCGTCCTCAAGACTGCTGCTGCCCTGCATGTGCCAGCCTTTCATCATTTCCCATGATCTTGCCCAGAATTCCACAAAAATATAATACTTGTTCAAGCTGAAAATACCTCCAAAATGTTAAATCTGCCCTCTGAAAAAAACATTGCATTCTTTACCATAAGTCTACCTGATTCCAGCCTCAAAAGAGAGAGGAAAGGGTGGATAAATGCATTGCTCTGTTTTTGTGCTTACATCTGGTTTCTCCCTCTGGAATTTACTGTAACAATATCAAATAGGTCCTATGGATCATATAGGTAATAGCAGCCTCTTGATAATCTATAGTCTTGTTAAATATTCCTTTGACTCAGGGATCCTTTACAATAGATCTGCTAACTTCTTCATCCCTAGAAAGTTTGACTTCAGGATCAGGGCATAAAATTAAAACTTTTAATCATGTCTTCTCCATCCTCAAATGACACCCCAGGGTGAGCTGTGTATCTAGGGACTGAACTATAATTTTCAAATAAAAGTGCTTACTTTCTAGGACATTCATGAATTTTGTTTACATGTAATTCATTCATGTGCCCATATGAATCAATGTGCTCTTCCTTTTTATTTAGAGAAAAAGTGGTTTAGTTTGTAGGGTCTGGAGCAGACTGCCTGGTCCTAGATCTTGACACTGACATTTACCAGCCATGTGACCTTGGGTAAGCTGCTTAGGTTTCCTATGCCTCCTTTCCTTATCTGCCAAATAAAGATAATAATAAAAGTACCTAACTGATATTCTTTAGGTAGGGAGTGTGATTAAGTGAGGTAATACTCTTAAATCATTAGAAACAATATCTAGAATTCAATAAATTTTAACTGCTATTAAATAACTTCAACCTGTCTTTTAAGGCCTAGCTCATATTGATTCTGTCTCATGAACAGTACCTAGGTTTTGTGTACATAATAAACACTTGAAGACTCTGTTTTTGAAGGCAGAGTCTCATGCCCCAGTGCAGAGAGAATGATTGAGTAGGGCTAGATGTGCCTTAAGAATCTACCATCTTAACAAGCATTTCAGGTGTTCTTATACAGGTAACTTGAACTGTATAAGACAGCACTGTTCTAAGTCATCTGTAATTACCGTTTGTCCACCTATTAACCTTGCTGTTCTAAATTTATATAGCAGTTTCCACTTGTCGTTTGCTAACTTATGTTTCATGTTTAAGTTATTTTGTCAACTAAGATGATAAATTACTCCAAGACCAGAATAGTGTCTTTCTTACACACCACTGTAGGATATAAATTAGTTTCTTGATAGGTTGATTATTGAAGATTCCAGCTTCAAATGCACAAACCCAAGTCTCCTAACTGAATTCAATTTTAAAAAAGCAGCACTAAATTCTGCCTTTAAATGCAGTCTCAGGATATTACTTTAGTCTTTCTAAAAATGTAATTATTTAATAAGTTATATTTACATTTTGATTTTATGAGATGGTAGTGGGTTAAACTATGAATTTTATTAAACTCCAAATACTTTACAGATAAAATTTTAAGCACTGAGAAATTATGTAACATTCTCAAAATGATTTGTATAAGTTTGGATATACCCAGAAGAAACAATAACATGAAGAAGACCTTGGACAACCACTGCTATCCATAATCTAAATGTCATATTTCATTGTAGTATTTTGAGTTAATTATGTGAAATTATAAATTCTCAGTAATGAAAACAGAAAATTTCTTGACATTTTTCCAAACTTATCCACAAACAGCAGTCATTTGGTTAGCTTCAATATAGCTCAGTAGTTACAGAGTAGAATCCCCTGGGAAAATTTAAAAAGTACTGATACCCAGAGAAAAAAATCCCAAAGCAACGAAATGAGAATCTCTAGAGGTATGACTAAAGGTTCAGAATCTATAAAGCTTCTCAAATGACTGCAATATGGAATAAGTTTGAGGACCACTGGGACACTTGATGAGAATACATTCATTCAAGTTTAATAAGCATAAACGTCCAGATCTCAGTCCTAATGATACGTAAAAAGCAGAGAAATGTAAAAAGTCTCCAAAGTTATTCTGTTTCATAGTAAGCCATAAAATACGCTCATCTAATTATGTTTTCTATTTTATAGGTGAGAATTGGGGACAAAGAAATATTGTTCTAGATCTCTCATTAGGGGGAAATTATGTCACAAGATACTATTTCCTGATGCTATTACACTACAGTTGACCTAAAATATCCTCTCTAACTCAACCTAAGTTTGAAAGAAGAGGATAAAATAAGTTCACTGGACTGCTGAGGCAGGAGATGAAAGGTTTTTGAGCAATCAGAAATTAGATGTGTGAACCTAACAACAATGGGCAAAATTTATACTTTACTAAAGTTTCATTGAATAAATATATCTGATCCACTTATAATTGTACCTGCGCATAAAAAGGACTACTTAAGTATTTTCTATTTTAAAATGAATATGTGAAGAATATCCCTACCTGTAATATGCTTCAGGGAATGTGTTGTGCTGATAAAGTCAGATACACTCTAACACAAGAAAAATTAAAATACGCTCACAAAACAGCAAGTTAAAATGGCAGCAATCACAGACTCTTTCTTTTTTATGAGACTTATAAGTAGACTATGATATATTTGAGGGTTAAAATTTTATGGAATTACTAAAAATGATGTTTCTTTAAAGTTGAAATAATACAAGAATATCCTTATGTTATGATGTTAAATGAAAAAGTCAGAATTAAACATGATGCAAAGTATGATCACAGCCATATAAAACAAACTACACATTTTCACAGGAAATCTCTAAAGTAAAACAGCTCAGACTGTGTTGGTTTGAGTGACAGAAACTTGACTTTTTGTCTATTTTTTAGGTAGGAAATGCTCTATCATAAGTAGGTATTATTTTTATAATAAAAATTAATGACTTTTTACATGTGGAATATAAATAAATTCTGTTTGTATTTAAGTCTGAGACTGATCATTCTAGTACATATATGTTAGACATGGCACCTGTCCTCACAAACTACAATGGTACTACTAATACTAATGTGTTTATACATGTACAACTATTCTATGTATACAAAGGTTTTTTTGTTTTAGACAATAGAGGAAAGTTAACCCTGAAATCTATGGGCATTAAGTGGCCCCACCATGGAGGGTATGGAGAAGGAAATGGCAACCCACTCCAGTATACTTTCTGGAACAATCCCATGAACAAAGGAGCCTGGCAGGCTACAGTCCATGCAGTCATAAGAGTCAGACATGACTTAGCACCTAAACCACCACCATGACCACCATGGAGGGTGAAAGCTGAGGCAGACCTTGTCTTATTTAGTTATTACTAAATAAAATATTTAAGGACTGCAACTGATGAAACTAGAATACAAATCCAGACCTTGCGGCAAATATAGAGCACTCCAAAATTCCACCACGGTTAACCTACTTATACCAACTTGTTCCTCTCTCTTGATAACATAAAAAAATCTAATGTTTAGTTAGTGAGGAGTTTTATGAAGTTCTGAGGATTCACAACAAGGTGTAAGGTACACGTGGAGTTTCTTAAAGTCTGTTTGCTCATATTTCTATAAAAATGTAAGTTATACCAGCACCCCCAAAGAATCCTTTAAGGCCCAGTATGAATAGAAATCACAGTTAAGGGCAGCCGGGCCATTGTACTCTCTAAGTGCCCAAACATCATGATGGACTTCCAGTGGGGTAATCTCGTGAGGCTTAATGGGCCGATCATGCTTCAGAGGAGCTGACAATACACTAATATTCAATACACTATTATACAGATTTCCCAAGAACTTGTTAGGCAATGTAGCATCTTACAAGCCATCTCTTTGAAAAGATTTTTAAGAGATGAATTTTATCCTTCAAATCCTACAGGTTTTCCTTCCAGGTCCCTCTCTCGCCTTCCTGCCACAGCCTTTGCCCTGATTCCTTGTCACCTTTGCTGCTCTGGGCAGTTAGTTGTCCCACCCACCAGCCTCAAGAACTTTGTCTCAACTGCTGCATCCTACAGGTTTTCCTTCCAGGTCCCTCTCTCGCCTTCCTGCCACAGCCTTTGCCCTGATTCCTTGTCACCTTTGCTGCTCTGGGCAGTTAGTTGTCCCACCCACCAGCCTCAAGAACTTTGTTCTCAACTGCTGCTAAAAAGAGCTTCCTGTTATATCCCAAGTGGATTTGCCTCTTGATAGAGGGATACTAACGGAAAAGGCAATGGTACCCCACTCCAGTACTCTTGCCTGGAAAATCCCATGGATGGAGGAGCCTGGTCGGCTGCAATCCACGAGGTCGCTAAGAGTCGGACACGACTGAGCAACCTCACTTTCAATCTTCACTTTTATGCATTGGAGAAGGAAATGGCGACCCACTCCAGTGTTCTTGCTTGGAGAATCCCAGGGACGGGAGAGCCTGGTGGGATACCGTCTATGGGGTCGCACAGAGTCGGACACAACTGAAGTGACTTAGCAGGAGCAGCAGAGGGATACTAGAGTATAAAAACACATCTATTACAATGATCTCAAAATTCATCTTTATCTTTATTCAGCCTCACCTCTTTCCTTCCTGTGTCATCTCCATTTTCATAGCAGAACTATGTTGCATCTCCTCAGGCATTTTGTTCATCAAATAACCCCACTTGTAATTCCTCTATTTCTTTTTCTTCCTTCAACTAAAAATAAAACTTGTTGAATCACTATATTCAAACCATGCACAAGCTGAACTCTATCTGCTTTGTGAACTTCTCCTGCTTGCCACCCCATTTTCTTTAATTTCCATCTCCACAAAGGACCATTCAACATTTACTGAATATTCCTTTTTTAAAATATAAATTTATTTATTTTAATTGGAGGCTAATTACTTTACAATATTGTAGTGGTTTTGCCATACCTCAACATGAATCCACCACAGGTGTACATGTGTTTCCCATCCTGAACCCCCCTCCAACCTCCCTCCCTGTACCATCCCTCTGAGTCATCCCAGTGCACCAGTCCCAAGCATCCTATATCATGCATAAAACCTGGATTGGTGATTCATTTCACATTTGAGATTATACATGTTTTAATGTCATTCCCCCAGATCATCCCACCCTCTCCCTCTCCCACAGAGTCCAAAAGACTGTACTATACATTTGTGTCTCTTATGCTATCTCGCATACAGGGTTATCATTACCATCTTTCTAAATTCCATATATATGTGTTAATATACTGTATTGGTGTTTTTCTTTCTGGCTTACTTCACTGTGTATAATAGGCTCCAGTTTCAACCACCTCATTAGAACTGATTCAAATGTATTCTTTTTAATGGCTGAGTAATACTCCATTGTGTATATGTACCAACCAGTCCATTCTGAAGGAAATCAGCCCTGGGATTTCTTTGGAAGGAATGATGCTAAAGCTGAAACTCCAGTACTCTGGCCACCTCATTCGAAACATTGACTCACTGGAAAAGACTGTGATGCTGGGAAGGATAGGGAGCAGGAGGAGAAGGGGGCAACAGAGGATGAGATGGCTGGATGGCATCACTGACTCGATGGACATGAGTCTGAGTGAACTCTGGAAGTTGGCGATGGACACGGAGGCCTGGCGTGCTGTGATTCATGGGGTCACAAAGAGTCAGACACGATTGTGTGACTGAACTGAACCACAGCTTTCTTATCCATTCATCTCCTGATGGACATCTATGTTGCTTCCATGTCCTGACTATTATAATCAGTGCTGTGATGAACATTGGGTTACTTGAGTCTCTTTTAATTCTGGTTTCCTCAGTGTATATACCCTGTAGTAGGATTGCTGGGTCATAAGGCAGTATTCCTAATTGTGTCAAATTTGTGTGCTCTTGCCTTGATGATGTCTTCCAAGGAAATTGTCTTACCATGACTCCCCACCCTTTTCTAAACTTTCCTAGGGAAAGTGAGCTAATTCTTCCTCTGTATGTGTGTTCTCAGTCACTCAGTAATGCCCCACTCTTTGGAACTCCATGTGCTGTACCCTTCCAGGCTCCTCTGGCCATGGGAATTCTCCAGGCAAAAATACTGGAGTGGGTTGACATTTCCTATTCCAATGGATCTTCACAAACCAGGAATCAAATATGCATCTCTTGTTTCTCTCCCCTTAGCAGGTGGATTCTTTATCACTGTACCACTGGAGAACCCTAATTCTTCATCTACACTACCATTATAATCATCACATAAGTTTCTTGTAAAACTCATTGTATTCTATGATAAATGGAAATTTGTGTTTCTATAATGCTATCTGATTTGAGCTGCTCAATGTCAAGTTTTCTCTCTTATCCATGTTGTATGCTATTCCACTCTCACTATATCAAATTACTGGTAAAGAATTGGGCACATACAATGACCAAAATAATAATTTAATTACTATGGAAAATTTTAAAAAAAATGTATGATGATTAATGCTAGCATTTCAGTCATCCTAAGGAGCAATGCAAAAGGGAATTTCTGGTTAGGCAACTGGAACTTCCAGGAAATTATATCAACCAGTTGCCTTGCTATGCAATTATAATTGCTACAAGAGAAGTCAATTGTACAATAAATATTATCTCTCCCTTTTAAATTAAAATCAAACAAGCTTTCACTTTGAAGAACCAACTATAAAATTTAAGTGCTGTAATTAAACAAACATTATAACCGAATTAATTTGGACTAAAGAGAATACTTACCAGAACGTATTTAATAAGGCATTCCTGTTACTAGCAGATCATGTAGAGGAAAATAGAGCTCAGGAGTCTAAAACATTACAATTTATCATATTTCAGATTTGCCATCTATGAAAGAAAATTATAAATATAGGAAATTTAACATGAAACTAAACAATTGTAATGAAAGTGAAGAGGAGCTAAAGGGCCTCTTGATGAAGGTGAAAGAGGAGAGTGAAAAAGTTGGCTTAAAGCTCAACATTCAGAAAACAAAAATCATGGCATCCGGTCCCATCACTTTATGGGAAATAGACGGGGAAACAGTAGAAACAGTGTCAGATTTTATTTTGGGGGGCTACAAAATCACTACAGATGATGACTGCAACCGTGAAATTAAAAGACACTTACTCCTTGGAAGAAAAGTTATGACCAACCTAGATAGTATATTCAAAAGCAGAGACATTACTTTGCCGACTAAGGTCCGTCTAGTCAATGCTATGGTTTTTCTTGTGGTCACATATGGATGTGAGAGTTGGACTGTGAAGAAGAGTGAGTGCCGAAGAATTGATGCTTTTGAATTGTGGTGCTGGAGAAACTCTTGAGAATCTCTTGGACTGCAAGGAGATCCAACCAGTCCATTCTGAAGGAGATCAGTCCTGGCATTTTTTTGGAAGGAATAATGCTAAAGCTGAAACTGCAGTACTTTGGCCACCTCATTCAAAGAGTTGACTCATTGGAAAAGACTCTGATGCTTGGAGGGATTGGGGGCAGGAGGATAAGGGGACAACTGAGGATGAGATGGCTGGATGGCATCACTGACTCAATGGACATGAGTCTGAGTGAACGCCGAGTGTTGATAATGAACAGGGAGGCCTGGTGTGCTGCGATTCATGGGGTTGCAAAGACTCGGACACGACTGAACTGAGCTGAACATATTTTCTAAGCAAGAAAGAATTGCATCATAGTTAACAGTATCATCTGATCACGTTAGGAAACTATGTGAATGTTTCTGACATTTGTATCTCCACAGGAAATGTAAATATAACTAAATACTATTTATCAACCTATGAAAAATAGGTTGATAAATAGAAATTATGAAGAAATTATAATGGGTATAAAGAAATATGTGTGTGTGTGTGTGTGTGTGTGTGTGTGTACTCCTGACTTGCAACATTTACAAAGTCTCTAAATGTGGTGGACGGACAAGACATATGTTTCCTGACAATTCCAGACTGATTAATGATGAAACAAGTTATATGTTCTAAGAGTCATTTAATAACCTTTTGTGTTTGAAAATTGTAATATTACTATGTTTTCAATAGTTTTTTGTTTCTTTTTCTCCTCCCCACCCCTTAATTCAGTCTAAGAAACAAGAGAACCATGAATCACTAGGCTGGATAAGAAGAGGATAAACGACATTGCTATGTTGCTGTGGTTGCTAGATTGCTAAAGCCTTGAAAGTGGTAATTTTCCTTATTTAATATAAATAAGTTGCTAAATGAGTATTAAGGCAATAGTTGATGCCTGGAGTAGTTGAAGTGACTTACTGGCATATTGACCACCGTGAGATATCTTCCATTCTTCCCAAGAGTGCAGTCTATTTCACTGTTCTCACTGCAGATTTTCATTACTCAAGCACATCCAGACTTACTCATTTCAGTACCATTTTCATCAAGCTATTTATCTGTTTAAGCAAAAGAACAAAATTGTTCCTAACCATGTAAAAATAAAGTTCATTCTCCAAAATATGTCTTTCAAGTAATAACACAATTTATTTACAATCACCTTTCCAATATTATAGTAACAGCTCTCCTAAAACAACCCTGTGATCTGTACAAACTTACTTTTTATCATAGCATCTGTATTCACACGTCCATACTCAATCTACCGAATAGTTCCCACTCCTCTTTTCCTTACCATTCATTTTTTCCTCATTTTTTTCTGACTTGTCCTGCTGTTTGTGATTATCCCAAACTCTTAATCAAATATTATGCATTCTCCAAAATACTCATAATGCAGTAGATATTCATATATAAAAATATAAAAATGTTGACTGCTGAATCAGAGTATAAGAATTTTAAGAAAGAAAGCTTATTGTACACTCCTTTTTAAACGCCACATAATCTATTGGAACACTTTACATACTAGATTCTTGGTAAATCCTTATTCTAACTCTAAGATTTTAAGGTAAAATGTAAAAGACACCTTTCCTCAAAAGACATCTCTGTTATGCTCATCATGCCAGACACTCTGGCCTTCATTTGAAGCACTTAAACATTCTCCTGTAGGCAATCCACTTTTTAAAATATTTATTTATAAAGAAAAATTCTATTTTACAGTATTTTCCAACTGAGGGCCTTAGTTTTGTTCTCTGAAGTGACACAAACTAAGTTCAACTCATTTTAATTAATACTATTGCATTTACTTGAAGGCAGTTTACCATGTTTCTTTCTTAAACTGTTTTTCCTCCTAGCCTACACTTCTCATTCTACACATTGTTCTTCATGTAACATAGCTTCCAGAAATCCTAGTCATCCTTTTGGCCTATCCTGGACTCCAAGATATTTTTTTCAAATTTTCTGTTTAATGTGGTCATCAGACCAAAACATAAAACTTTAAATGTCATCTCACTGATGTACATTTCAGTGGAAAACCTGATTTGCTTAATCTTGACACTGAATTGCTAGTAGCAAAATCTAAGTTAATGAAACTTATTTTAATATCACATAATAATATTGGCTCAAATTAATGTCTATAAATATTTTTCATGCAAATTACTCCTTATTAAGGTGTTTGCACCTGGAACTTGCATGAATATTTGTTACTGTTAAACTCCTAATCTTACAGTAAACTTTCAAAGGGGGAGATAATGTTAGCTTGAAATAATTTTTCCTCCTTAGAGAAAACTTGTTGGGAAATGTGGATGTGGAAGTAGTGATTTTCTTCTAATGATTGTAACCTGTCCTCATATATCTAAGATACTACCAGTTAGAAAAGAAATTAATCTGTGTATCTTCAGGTAACTAAATAAGAAATCAGTTGGATATAAATGGCAAAAACTTACTGTAAAGATAAATGAATTCTAACAATTAAAACTGTCCAATAAAATGAGTTGCCCTCAAAGAGATTATCTCATCATTGATTGTTTTCAGGCCATCCCTTTTCTAAAATTTTTCAACTAGAGTGAAAATCTGTAAGTGCGATGGGTTATCAAGTGGAAGTCCCATGTAGAGTTTTCACAGCTCAGAATCTTGTAGTGCAAGAAGGTTTGAAAGTAATTTGAAATGATGTTCAATGTCAATAAGCTCAGATATGCACATGACACTACCCTTATGGCTTAAAGTAAAGAGGAACTAAAGATCCTCTTGATGAAAGTGAAAGGGGAGAGTGTAAAGCTGGCATACAACTCAACCTTCAAAAAAACTAAAATCATGGCATACGGGCCCATCACTTCATGGCAAATAGATGGGGAAACAATGGAAACAGCAAGAGAATTTTTCTTGGGCTTCAATATCACTGTGGATGGTGACTGTAGCCATGAAATTAAAAGATAATTGCTCCTTGGAAGAAAAGCAATGACCCACATAGATAGCATATTAAAAAGCAGAGACATTACTTTGCTGACAAAGGTCCATCTTGTCAAAGCTATGGTTTTTCCAGGAGTCATGTATGAATGTGAGAATTGGACTATAAGGAAAGCTGAGCACCGAAGAACTGATGTTTTTGAACTGTGGTGTTGGAGAAGACTCTTGAGAGTCCCTTAGCCTGCAAGGAAATCTAACCAGTTCATCCTAAAGGAAATCAGTCCAGAATATTCATTGGAAAGACTGATGATGAAGCTGAAACTCCAATACTTTGGCCACCTGATGCAAAGAACTAACTCATTCAGAAAAACTCTGGTGCTGGGAAAAATTGAAAGTGGGATGAGAAGGGGATGACAGAGGATGATATGGTTAAATGGCATCACCAACTCGATGGTCATGAGTTTGAGCAAACTCTGGGAGTTTGGGAGTGATGCACAGGGAAGCCTGGAACACTGCAATACATGGGGTTGCAAAGAGTTGGACACTGAGCAACTGAACTGAACACTGTAATCAGTGCCTGACAGTCATTATAAATGGCCCATGGTAACTCATTTCGCCTTGATGGATATTGGCTGTCTTGGCTCTAAAATAAGAAAGACTCACCTGGAGACTTACCATGTCTCCTTTTGAATAGAAGACTCTACAGTCTTCCTCAGTATATTCACATAATACATTAAAGAATTTGTTTGGAATATAGGTAGGTTGATAAGTAGTCTGGAGCTCTGAAGGAGAAAGGGGTCTGGGGCCCGCAAAGAGGAAAAAAAGACAAACGTTTGTTTTGTTGTTTTTTTTACATTCCTTTAATCTTAGTCACATAAAATGATTTTTCCTTTAAGCCCAGAGATAACAATTACACAAAAAGTTCAGTTCAGTCGATCAGTTGTGTCCAACTTTTTGGAACCCATAAATTGCAGCATGCCAGGTCTCTCTGTCTATCACCAGCTCCTGGAGTTCACCCAAATTCTTGTCCATTGAGTCGGTGATTCCATCCAGCCATCTCATCCTTTGTCGTCCCCTTCTCCTCCTGCCCCAAATCCCTCCCAGCATCAGAGTCTTTTCCAATGAGTCAACTTTTTGCATGAGGTGGCCAAAGTATTGGAGTTTTTCAGCTTTAGCATCAGTCCTTCCAAAGAACACCCAGGACTGATCTCCTTTAGAATGGACTGGTTGGATCTCCTTGCAGTCCAAGGGACTCTCAAGAGTCTCCTCCAACAACACATTTCAAAACTATCAGTTCTTCAGTGCTCAGCTTTCTTCACAGTTCAACTTGCACATCCATACATGACCATTGGAAAAAACATAGCCTTGATTAGATGGACCATTGTTGGGAAAGTAATGTCTCTGCTTTTGAATATGCTATCTAGAGTGATCATAACTTTCCTTCCAAGAAGTAAGCATCTTTTAATTTCATGACTGCAATCATCATCTGCAGTGAGTTTGGACCCCCTCCCCCCCAAAAAAAAAAAGTCTCCTGCTGTTTCCACTGTTTACTCATCTATTTCTCACGAGGTGATGGGACCAGATGCCATGATCTTCGTTTTCTGAATGTTGAGCTTTAAGTCAACTTTTTCACTCTCCTCTTTCACTTTCCTCAAGAGGCTATTTACTTTCTCTTTATTTTCTCCATAAGGGTAGTGTCATTGTCATAGCTGAAGTTATTAACATTTTTCCCAGCAATTTTGATTCCAGCTTGTGCTTCTTGCAGCCCAGCATTTCTGCACTCATCTCAGTTCAGTTCAGTCGCTCAGTCATGTCCGACTCTTCACGACCCCATGAATTGCAGCACGCCAGGCCTCCCTGTCCATCACCATCTCCTGGAGTTCAATCAGACTCATGTTCATTGAGTCAGTGATGCAATCCAGCCCTCTCATCCTTGGTCATCCAACTCTCCTCCTGCCCCCAATCCTTCCCAGCATCAGAATCTTTTCCAATGAGTCAACTCTTCTCATGAGGCGACCAAAGTACTGGAGTTTCAGCTTTAGCATCATTCCTTCTAAAGAAATCCCAGGGTTGATCTCCTTCAGATTGGACTGATTGGATCTCCTTGCAGTCCAAGGAACTCTCAAGAGTCTTCTCCAACACCACACTTCAAAAGCATCAATTCTTTGGTGCTCAGCCTTCTTCACAGTCCAACTCTCACACCCATACATGACCACAGGAAAAACCATAGAAGAGCAGAACACAGTATTGCCAGTGAAACAGAAGATAAACTATAGAACACATCAGCAGATCCCAACATTGTTTTTTGAAAAGATTAAAATTTCAAAGAAACAGAAAGAAAACACAAGCAGGAAGAATGAAATTGGATAAGCAACTGAGATTGAATGGCTTCAGCATTAACAGGATGACAGAGGCATAGTATGAATAACATTCTGCCAAAATTTGACAACTTAGATAAAATTACCAAATGTCTTGAAAATATCTTACCGAAGAGGCACAAACTAGAAACATTAGCTGTGATATATTTATTCTGAAAGTAGAATTTATCACTGAAGTTCTACTCACAGTGTTGGTTTGCAACCTCAGGACCTTCCCAGGTGAGATCTGAACGTGGTCTTCACACTCAGAGGGCAGGGAGAAAACAAAGAAAGAGGCAGACTCTCCAGATGGGGAAGTAGCAGGCTCAGTAAGCAGGGGACTTACATACGAGGCTTCTCGTGGGCACCTCAAGATGAGCAGCTCTCAGCACCTGCCCGCCAGACTCTTTAAAGTTTAGAGAGAGAACTTACACGGATTCAGTCACATGTATCATCCGAGTGATCTCAGCAACACTCTACTATCTCAAGGCTGTGCCTCCTCTAGCAGCTTCTATCCTGGGGAAGACAGGCAGATCACACCTTCTAAGAACAAGGAGGAAGGGCAGCGTTGAGGACCCACCAGTTACCCTGGTCCAGCAGTCACATCCTCTCGATGACTTCCTCCAACAATATGAAACCCTCAAGTACGGACGGCTTCACTGGTGAGTTCTTTTAAACATTAAATGAAGAAACTGTGTGAATCGTAAATGCTTTCAGAAAAGCGAGACTGAGAAAATGCTTCCCAATTTCTTCTGTGAGGCCAGCATTACCTAAGAGCAAAACCTGATAGAAATCTTAGAAGAAAAAATGTCAATCAATATTTCTCTTGAAAATGTACATAAAAGTCCTCATTAAACATTATAAAATTGAAACGAGCATCCTAACCTTGTTGGGTTTATCCCAGAAATGTAATATTTGTCCAACATTCAAAAATCAAGCAATGTAATTCTCACATTAGGAGAAAATCATATATGAAGGTTAACAGGCACATAAACTAGATGCATAAACTTGTTCATCATAAAAATAACCAGCAAAGGAAAAAATAGAAATTTCTTCAATCTAATAAAGATGAACCATAAATAAAACCTAAACATTATACTCAATCATACAATTTGAATGCTTTCCATGTAGAATTGGAGACAAGGCTCTGAATATTTTTCCCACATGTTGTTGGAGGTCCCTAAGGAAACGTTTAAAAATAAAACATAGTAATTGAAAAATAATTACAATTGTCTTTTGTTGAATCCCAGATAATTTTTGCTTAAAAATTCTTAAGAAAATAAAAAATA
>SJYC01065799.1:0-28229 GCA_006408675.1 Madoqua kirkii | reverse complement strand
CAACCAGGTCATAAGATATAAAGTCAATATATTAAAACCAACAGCATTACTATATATACTAGCAATAAACAACTGCAAAATAAAATTTTAAAATATCATTTATGATAGCATCAAAAAAACAAAAAATATTTTTTAATAAATTTAAGAAAGTATATGCAAGAATTTTACATTAAAATTCCACAGAGAACATAGAGCTAAACATTCAGAAATATATTATGTTCATGGATTAGGTGACTCAATGTTACTAAGATGTCAGTTTTTCTCAAATGCATCTATAGTCTCAACTCCACTCCAGCAAGCATTTCTATAAAAACTGACACATTGATTCAACTACTCACATGAAAATTCAAAAGACTTATTAAAGCTAAGAAAAATTTTTAAAGGTTGGAAAGACATTAATCGATTTCAAGTCTTACTATGAAGTTATGAGAAATGCTGGGCTGGAAGAAGCACAAGCTGGAATCAAGATTGCCGGGGGAAATATCAATAACCTCAGATATGCAGATGACACCACCCTTATGGCAGAAAATGAAGAAGAACTAAAGAGCCTCATGATGAAAATGAAAGAGGAGAATGAAAAAGTTGGCTTAAAACTCAACATTCAGAAAACTAAGATCATGGCATCTGGTCCCATCACTTCATGGGAAATAGATGGGAAAACAGTGGAAACAGTGGCTGGCTTTATTTTGGGGGGCTCCAAAATCACTGAAGATGGTGATTGCATCCATGAAATTAAAAGACACTTACTCCTTGGAAGGAAAGTTATGACCAACCCAGAAAGCATATTAAAAAGCAGAGACATTACTTTAACGGTCCCATCACTTCATGGCAAATAGATGGGGAAACAGTGGAAACAGTGTCAGACTTTATTTTTCTGGGCTCCAAAAATCACTGCAGATGGTGACTGCAGCCATGAAATTAGAAGACACTTACTCTTTGGAAGAAAAGTTATGACCAACCTAGATAGTATATTCAAAAGCAGAGACATTACTTTGCCGACGAAGGTCCCTCTAGTTAAGGCTATGGTTTTTCCTGTGGTCATGTATGGATGTGAGAGTTGGACTGTGAAGAAGGCTGAGCGCCAAAGAATTGATGCTTTTGAAATGTGGTGTTGGAGAAGACTCTTGAGAGTTCCTTGGACTGCAAGGAGATCCAACAGTCCATTCTGAAGACCAGCCCTGGGATTTCTTTAGAAGGAATGATGCTAAAGCTGAAACTCCAGTACTTTGGTCGCCTCATGAAAAGAGTTGACTCACTGGAAAAGACTCTGATGCTGGGAAGGATTGTGGGCAGGAGGAGAGTTGGACGACCGAGGATGAGATGGCTGGATGGCATCACAGACTCGATGGATGTGAGTCTGAGTGAGCTCCAAGAGATGGTAATGAACAGGGAAGCCTGGCGTGCTGCAATTCATGGGGCCGTGAAGAGTCGGACACGACTGACTGACTGAACTGAACTGAATTGAAGTCTGCATATAAGTTAAATAAGCAGGGTGACAATACATAAAATTTAACTGATCTTAAAATGTATATCCATGATTATCTAACAATAATGTATCCTGCCTGAGGACATGTTTGTCCTTAAGAACCTTCTGACTAATCCCTGTCATCTTAAATTGTATGTTGTGGGAGTGGTTCTGGTAATATCTTTCTTTCTATTGTTTGTTCTATCCTGTTAAAATGCAAATTGTCAAACTTTTACAACCTTGAGATATTCTTTAATTTACTGTAATAACCAACTGAAAATGTGTATAGCTCCCTTGCTAAGACTAGCAAGTGGGAAACATTCTCTCTCCCTTCTAATGTCTGTATCAGATGCTGTCTCTGTCCTTTTCACTGTAATAAAAATTCTGCCACACAAAGGAATTGAATGATCAAGCGTGGTCACTGGCCCTGAAGCTAAATCTTCCTCTTTGGAGATCATGAATCTGACAACATTCACTTTAAGCTATCAGACAGATATTGGTGTTAAATAAATCAGTTTAAGTTTTAAAATAGCCAAATTTTCCTCCATTGGGAAACTGGAGCAGCTTTTATTTTTTTGTACTGTATTATGCAGTGATGGAAAGGCTGAAATTGAATGGCTCTACAATGACTTATAAGGCATTCTAGAACTAACACCGAAAAAAAGATGTCCTTTCATCAGGGGCCTAGAATGCATAAGGGAGAAGTCAAGAGATACCTGGAGTAACAGGCAAGTTTGGCCTTGAAATACAAAATGACGCAGGGCAAAAGGTAACAGAATTTTTCCAAGAGAATGCACTGGTCATAGCAAACACTTTCTTCCAACAACACAAGAGACAGCTCTACAAATGGACATCACCAGATGGTCAATACTGAAATAAAATTGATTATATTATTTGCAGACAAAGATGGAGGAATTCTATACAGTCAGCAAAAACAAGACCAGGAGCTGACTGTGGCTCAGATCATGAACTTCCTGCTGGAAAATTGAGGCTAAAATTGAGGAAAGTAGGGAAAACCACTAGACCATTCAAGTATGACCTAAATCAAATCCCTTATGATTATACAGTGGAAGTGAGAAATAGATTAAAGGGATTAGATCTGATAGAGTGTCTGAAGTACTATGGACAGAGGTTCGTGACACTGTATACAGGAGGCAGTTATCAAGACCATCACCAAGAAAAAGAAATGCAAAATGGCAAATTGGTTGTCTGAGGAGGCCTTACAAACAGCTGATAAAAGAAGAGGAGCTAAAGGCAAAGGAGAAAAGGAAAGATACACCTATCTGAATTCAGAGTTTCAAAAAATAGCAAGGAGAGAAAAGAAACCTTACTCAGTGATCAATGAAATATAGGAAAAAATAGAATGGGATTGACTAGAGATCTCTTTAAGAAAATTAGAAGATGTGTATAAGAGACAGTCTTTCACTTTCCTCAAGAGGCTATTTACTTTCTCTTTATTTTCTCCATAAGGGTAGTGTCATTGTCATAGCTGAAGTTATTAACATTTTTCCCAGCAATTTTGATTCCAGCTTGTGCTTCTTGCAGCCCAGCATTTCTGCACTCATCTCAGTTCAGTTCAGTCGCTCAGTCATGTCCGACTCTTCACGACCCCATGAATTGCAGCACGCCAGGCCTCCCTGTCCATCACCATCTCCTGGAGTTCAATCAGACTCATGTTCATTGAGTCAGTGATGCAAATAAGCAGGGTGACAATATACAGCCTTGACTTACTCCTTTTCCTATTTGGAACCAGTCTGTTTTTCCATGTCCCGTTCTAACTGTTGCTTCCTGACCTGCATACAGATTTCTAAAGAGACAGGTTATGTGGTCTGGTATTCCCATCTCTTTCAGAATTTTCCAGTTTATTGTGATCCACACAAGACCAGGAGCTGACTGTGGCTCAGATCATGAACTCCTTATTACCAAATTGAGACTCAAAGTGAAGAAAGTAGGGGAAACCTGTTGACCATTCAGGTAGGACCTAAATCAAATCCCTTATGTTTATACAGTAGAAGTGAGAAATAGATTTAAGGGTTTAGATCTGATAGATAGAGTGCCTGATGAACTATGTAATGAGGTTCTTGACATGGTTCAGGAGACAGGAATCAAGACCATCCTCATGGAAAAGAAATGCAAAAAAGCAAAATGGCTGTCTGGGGAGGCCTTACAAATAGCTGTGAAAAGAAGAGAGGTGAAAAGCAAAAGGAAAGATATAAGCATCTGAATGCAGAGTTCCAAAGAATAGCAAGAAGAGATAAGAAAGTCTTCTTCAGCTATCAATGCAAAGAAATAGAGGAAAACAACAGAATGGGAAAACTAGAGATCTCTTCAAGAAAATTAGAGATATCAAGGGAACATTTCATGCAAAGATGGGCTCGATAAAGGACAGAAATGGTCTGGACCTAACAGAAGCCATTAAGAAGAGGTGGCAAGAATACATGGAAGAACTGGCTTAAAGCTCAACATTCAGAAAATATGATCTTGGTATGATCTGGTCCTATTATTTCATGGCAATTAGATGGGGAAACCATAGAAACAGTGACAGACTTTGTTTGGGGGGGCTCAAAAATCACTCCAAATGGTGACTACAGCCATGAAATTAAAAGATGCTTGCTCCTTGGAAAAAAGATTATGACCAACCTTGACAGGATATTAAAAAGCAGAGACATTACTTTACCAACAAAGATCCGTCTAGTCAAAGCTATGGTTTTTCCAGTAGTCATATATGTATGTGAGGGTCTGACTATAAAGAAAGCTGAACACCAAAGAACTGAGCATTGAAATGTGGTTTGAGAGGACTCTTGAGAGTCCCTTGTAGTACAATGAGATCCAGTCAGTCCGTTCTAAATCAAATAAGTCCTGAATATTCACTGGAAGGACTGATGCTGAAGCGAAACTCTAATTCTTTGGACACCTGATGACAAGAACTGACTCATTTGAAAAGACCCTGATGCTGGGAAAGATTGATGGTGAGAGAAGGGACAACACACATGAGATGGTTGATGGCATTACCAGCTCAAAGTTCATGAGTTTGAGTAATCTCTGGGAGTTGTTGATGTACAGGGAAGCCTGGCATGTTGCAATCCACGAGGTTGCAGAGTCGGACACGACTGAGCAACTGAACTGAACTGAACTAAGAAATCTGTCATAGAACTCATTCGTATCCTTGTGTGATGTATATAGCAAGGAACTGTATAGCACTTCCCATAAGATGAACAGGATGGGAATCAACAGCTTATACAACTTCACTCTTTCCTTAGCTCCCAAGTAGACTGACAGGAATTCAGCTTTGTTTTGTATCTAAGAAGGTAAGAAAATATTGAGAAAGAAATAATCCTTCAATGATGTGTTTTTGAATAAGGCAAAATGTGGCACCTTATTGCATGAAACAGCACTTGAGGCCCAACAGCTAACAGCACAGAAGGTCCAGTAATAGGGTTATCAGACCCCCTCCATCACTGACTGCTGCACAATGTAAGTCCCTCATTTTCAGCTGTGGCCTAAAGAAAAGGAGAAGGTTCAGAGAAATTCTTTCCCAAACTCAAGTCTTTAGACCAGTGAAACAGGGCTTGATTGGGAGATTAAATTCAACTTTATAAAAACTAAACTTCTGGCACCTCTGAATTTGTAGAATGAGTATCATACATTTGTGTTGAGTTGCTTCAGTCATGTCTGACTCTACAACCCTATGGACTGTAGCTCACCAGGCTCTTCTGTCCACAGGATTCTTCAGGCAGGAATGCTGGAGTAGGTTGCCATGCCCTCCTTCAGATGATCATCTCAACTCTGGGACCAAATCCATATCTCTTGAACTGGCAGGCAGATTCTTTCTTTATTTATTTTTTTTTTAGATTCTCTTTTTTTAAAAATATAAATTTATTTATTTTAATTGGAGGTTAATTACTTTACAATATTGTATTGGTCAACGTTAATATACATTTATTTATTTATTTTAATTGGAGGCTAATTACTTTACAATATTGTATTGGTTTTCCCATACTTTACCATTAGCACCGCCTGGGAAGCCCAATGAGTATCATACCTGTTTCTAAACTATCATCTTTAGAGTTACAATGGAAGTTATCAGCTGCATTGAGTCACTTATCTGTGCTACATCTTTCACCTTGTTGAAAACAGAGTGAGGGTATTGATGGTTAAACATTAAGATAAGAAATGCTAAATGTGTGGTATTGTTGAGTGTGAAAAACTCAATAATAGCTTTTCTTCATAAGAAGCCAAGAAATATTAAAATAAAAATATAATGTGAGTCATGTTAATGCCATGTGGCATTTGATTAAAACTCTGTACATGACTTTTCTTTATTCCACAAAAATTCCATATACCTGTCTCCAGCCATATATTTATTTACTATCACATTATACATAAAATGAGAAAGAAAGGATAGGATTAAATTGCCTTCAACCAAGTGGATCATATTTTGTTAGTGTTCATATATTTCTAATGGAGAGGATTTGCAAAGATGCATGACTTTCTTTATTAAAAGAAGGAAAGAGGTAAGTGTGTCTATGAAGTTATGGTTCCATGTGGAATAAGAAGGAAAATAAAGTCAGAAAATGGTAGTAGACTTTCGAAATAGGAAATAACTAAAACCAGCAGCTGTAGAAGAGTGAAATTGTTGGATGGATAGTAGGCTGTGGACTGAGATAATAAGTCCAACACTGGGGGATAAAGTTCTTAGTGATAGAGCTTGACTGTGTGTAAGGACATCTGAAATAAAATGAAGGGAAAATATGTTAGAGAAAGGAAGACCAAGGAGAGTTAATTGATGAAAATGTCTCTGCCTTCTACAAAAACATGGTTAATTCTGACTGGCTTTATGTACATTATATAAAGATGTGTGAGTTCTTTTAAAACCTTATACCGCAACTATTTTTTTGCTTTTGTCTGTTTGAATTGTTCAAAGCCGGAACACTACATCATAAAAACTTTGTGTTTCTTTTTCTCTTTTACTAAGGCTCTCCACAGAAAAATGCTAGAACTAAGTAATAAATTTATTTATTTTAATTGGAGGTTAATTACTTTACAATATTGTATTGGTCAACGTTAATATACATTTATTTATTTATTTTAATTGGAGGCTAATTACTTTACAATATTGTATTGGTTTTCCCATACTTTACCATTAGCACCGCCTGGGAAGCCCAATGAGTATCATACCTGTTTCTAAACTATCATCTTTAGAGTTACAATGGAAGTTATCAGCTGCATTGAGTCACTTATCTGTGCTACATCTTTCACCTTGTTGAAAACAGAGTGAGGGTATTGATGGCTAAACATTAAGATAAGAAATGCTAAATGTGTGGTATTGTTGAGTGTGAAAAACTCAATAATAGCTTTTCTTCATAAGAAGCCAAGAAATATTAAAATAAAAATATAATGTGAGTCATGTTAATGCCATGTGGCATTTGATTAAAACTCTGTACATGACTTTTCTTTATTCCACAAAAATTCCATATACCTGTCTCCAGCCATATATTTATTTACTATCACATTATACATAAAATGAGAAAGAAAGGATAGGATTAAATTGCCTTCAACCAAGTGGATCATATTTTGTTAGTGTTCATATATTTCTAATGGAGAGGATTTGCAAAGATGCATGACTTTCTTTATTAAAAGAAGGAAAGAGGTAAGTGTGTCTATGAAGTTATGGTTCCATGTGGAATAAGAAGGAAAATAAAGTCAGAAAATGGTAGTAGACTTTCGAAATAGGAAATAACTAAAACCAGCAGCTGTAGAAGAGTGAAATTGTTGGATGGATAGTAGGCTGTGGACTGAGATAATAAGTCCAACACTGGGGGATAAAGTTCTTAGTGATAGAGCTTGACTGTGTGTAAGGACATCTGAAATAAAATGAAGGGAAAATATGTTAGAGAAAGGAAGACCAAGGAGAGTTAATTGATGAAAATGTCTCTGCCTTCTACAAAAACATGGTTAATTCTGACTGGCTTTATGTACATTATATAAAGATGTGTGAGTTCTTTTAAAACCTTATCCGCAACTATTTTTTTGCTTTTGTCTGTTTGAATTGTTCAAAGCCGGAACACTACATCATAAAAACTTTGTGTTTCTTTTTCTCTTTTACTAAGGCTCTCCACAGAAAAATGCTAGAACTAAGTGATCAAGAAAGAGGAAAAGGAAGAGAAAGATAGAGAAAGATTAGAAATAGTTATCTGCCTTCTCAAGAGCTCATAATAGGCTTAGATAATGGCATGATAACTCTTCCCTCTGAGCCTGAGCACAGCTGTGATTTTTCCTCAACTCAGTACTCCATAAAATCATTACCAATTTATTGAAATAGGCAAGTGAGATAAAATATATTTTATATCCTTATTATAGATGGATCAATTTTCTTTCCTGTTGAGAAACTATCACACAAAAACTGATACACAACTGTAATTATTAGCATATTAGTTCATACTTTCCTCCTTATAGGCCATTAACATCTGTGAATTCTTTTGCGTATTCAAGACATAATATGTCAAAATTCACTGTATATGTGCTTGAGATACAAAGAATAACATGATTCTTCTGATCACTGAGGAGTTCAATAACCAGTATAAACGAGAGATGGTGAAAAAGACAGAGGAAATGAAGAAATATGAAGATAAATGGAACTACTACAGAAGGTGAAAGTAAGATGAGAAGGTTACCCTTGAGCAGAAGTAGGTTTTTGCAAGTTGAACAATGCAATAATAACAGAGCAGTATGTGCAGGGGTGAGGTGATGGAGGAGAGAAGGGAACAACTGAGAGGCAAAAAGTGAAAACTACTGCAACTTCAGCAAGATTCAGGAGTTTTCTTACCATGCTATTTTTTGTTTCTGTGCCTCTAATTTCTAGAATAGTGTGCAGCACATAATAGGTGTCCAATAGTATTTCATGACTAAAATATCTTCTCATATTCTTTTTTTCCTGATGTTTTTTGCAAGAGTAAAAGGGAGATAGAAATATAAAAGATGGCTTTTCTTTGTGCATGTAGTTTTATATAACGAATTTAACACTATTTTTTACACTTGAAATTTCAATAAGTATGAATTTTAACTTGTTAGTTATGCTAAACTTTCACAATTATTTCGTAACATTGTCAAGCAGTTGCAGAAGGAATTTACTTTGCTTGAGGCCTGGCTTAGTTCTGTTCGTGTATTCTGCTGCTGGGTAGTCAAGCATATTCTTTTTATGCTATTTTATAGTGTTCTTCAGAATTGAGCAATACCCTAGGGAGCTGTCAAAGCATTGCCTGAGGTGATTTCATATGTTTGTGCTTATAATTATGAAAATGTAACTGCAGTTGCACAATATGAATTGGTACTAGGGCAGGTCTGCATAGTTTTACATCTGCTGCAGAAGTACTCTGCCATCCAGGAGCAAGAGAAGAGGGGGTGAGTATGCGAGTCACGGCAGCTGGGTGATTATTGCTGCGGGCAGAATAGAAAGTCACTTGGGAAAAAGAGAGTAGCACTAAGGACAGCATTTCAGTACCAACCAGTAAGCACCAAGGAGAAGGAAACAAAAGGTCTCAGGTAGTTTAGGGCAGTGGTCTCCACTTTTTTGGCAGAAGGGACCAGTTTTGTGGAAGATAATTTTTCCATGAACCAGGGGCCAGGGGATGGCTTGGGGATGATTCAAGCACATTCCAGTTATTGTTCACTTTATTTCTATTATGACTACATCAGTTTCACCTCAGATCATCAGGCATTAGATCCAACAGGTTGGGGATTCCTGGTTTAATGGATTGAGCCCTGCATCACCTACGTGGCCCAGGCTTAGTGGATGATGGCCACTCAGCTAAATATCTCCAAGGCATAAATTCTTCAGCTAAGAGCTTCTAACTATTTTCCAGAGGAGCCCACATCTTAAGACTGCTAGAAAATTAGGATGGTTCTTAGAAGCAAAATGCAGGTGAGAAGACAGTGACAACCTTGCTTCAAGGTAGGTCAATCTAAAAGGACATCTCAACCTCCCATGGGATTAGCTAAGGCCTTTATGAACTGTGTCATAGTTCAATGCCTCCCTCTACCCAGTTCTATTTCTTTACTCACCACTCTGATTTGAGGCTAATCCTCAATATTACTTCTCCTTGTAATAATCTTCAGGGCTTCCCTGGTGGCTTAGCTGGTAAAGAATCCATCTGCAATGAGGGAGACCTGGGTTAAATTCCTGGGTTGGGAAGATCCATCCCCTGAAGAAGGGAATGGCTACCTCACTCCAGTATTCTGGCCTGGAGAATTCCATACACTGTATAGTCCCTGGGGGTCACAGAGTCTGACACAACTGAGTGACTTTCACTTTTCCTTTCATAGTAATTGCATGCATATCGCCATCTCAAAGTCTGTTTTCCAAGGAACTTGAACTAATGTATTTGGTGACAAGAATTATCTGATGACTCAGTCTGTAAGAATATTTTCAAGACTGGCTGGAAATTAGGACTTCATCCATGGTAGTAGGTGGAGCCCTAGGAACCCTTGGCATGCTATACAGTAAGACTGTTATAACATCAATAAATGTGAAAAATGGATATAGGATAGCAGCAAAACACACTGGTCATTGCAATATCTTAGGCCTTTAAAAGGTTTAGGAAATTCTAATTAAAAGAATAATGGAACTGGACAGCTCTGTTGAGAGCCACTGATGCTTTTGAGGAAAAAAATGAAAGGCTGGGGGTGATTAATCATCAATTATAGCTGCTTTAGCAATATTAGCTAAAAGTCAAAATGACTCCTTGACAGCATGCAAAGAGAAACTTATCTTCTGCAGTCAGAGGAAGAACATGGGGGTAACAGAGCTCCAGAGAGAGATGAATTTTCTATTCCAGCCAGTCTGCTTTGCCAAGGTCAATTTGAGAAGTGGGCCACTGACACTTCACCTGGGATATGGACATCTGACTTGGTATTCTCAGAAACACTGAAAATCCATATCTCCACAAACCTAGTAAATATGCAAAAGTGGTTCCCTCTTTTCTCTCAGAGGCTGCTGCTGCTGCTAAGTTGCTTCAGTCATGGCCAACTTTGTGCAATCCCATTGACAGCAGCCCACCAGACTCCCCTGTCCCTGGGATTCTCCAGGCAAGAACACTGGAGTGTGTTGCCGTTTCCTTTTCCAATGCATGAAAGTGAAAGTGAAGTCGCTAAGTCGTGTCTGACTCTTAGCAGCCCCATGGACTGTAGCCTACCAGGCTCCTCGGTTCGTGGTATTTTCCAGGCAAGAGTACTGAGGTGGTGTGCCATTGCCTTCTCCACTCTCAGAGGCTAGCATTCCTTTACTTAGAGATGATGCAAAGGCTTCACGACTTAACCCCCTTTCCTTTCCCGATCACTAGACTGTTAACTATGGTCACATTTCTAGCTTGCTAAATTGCATCAGTAATGTTTGATTTTTGCAAACCCAGTAGACTGGCCCACCAGGCTCCTCTGTCCATGGAAATCTGCAGGAAAAAATACCGGTGTGGGTTTCCATGCCTTTCTCCAGGGGATCTTCCCAACCTAGGGATCAAACTCTGGTCTCCTCCATTGGAGGTGGATTTATCATCTGAGCCAATAGGGAAGCCCATAACAATGCAGTTAGCTAGGGAACTGCTGAGAAAGGAAAGGAGCTACAGAACCAGTCCACAAAGTTTGCAAGAACATCTAAAAGTATATATAATACCAGATTCCCAAAAGCCATAGTAAGGTATGTAGGAAATAAGGGTGGAGAAAGGAAAGCTTACTGATTTAGGAGTATTCTTCCAATATACAGGATTTATGACCATGGAAAAGTGATGCTAACACTGCCAGAGGCCTATTGGAATCTTGGAGAAATCAATGCACCATAGTAATTGCACCACGGATTACCTTGACAGACAGTGGAAAATGGATCTAGGAGGTTTAGAGAGACAGACATGTGACAGTACCCAGAATTTGGGAGCCTAGAAAATGCATCAACAGATTATTCTTCCCAGAGGAGCCTAGGTGGCATTCCATTTTTTAAGGTATTTATAAAGCATATTCTGGTGACAGTCACATTGTGGGGATATTTGTCAAGCTTAATAACAATTATCCTCTTGCGGGTCAAATTAATGGTGGGGAAAACTATACAAGAACTGGGTTTTCAAGAGAAGTAGTGATGATAGAACTATGATATAATAGAAGCCAAATAAGGGAGGCTGTTGTTGCTGCTAAGTCGCTTCAGTCGTATCTGACTCTGTGCGACCCCACAGATGGCTACCCACCAGGCACCTGTGTTCCTGGGATTCGTCAGGCAAGAATATTGGAATGGGTTGCCATTTCCTTCTCCAGTGCATTCATGCACACTAAGTCGCTTCAGTCGTATCCGACCCTATAGACAGCAGCACTCCAGGCTCCACTGTCTACAGGATTCTCCAGGCAAGAATATTGGAGTAGGTTGCCATTTCTTTCTCCCATAAGGAGGTCTAAGTGGTGGAAACAAGCAGGAATGATTTTCGTAAAGGACAGGAAAGATGCCCTGCCAGCCAGAAGAGCTTGATCTTCAGATAATTAGAATGATAGATAAAATAATCATCAATAGGGACAAGAAAAATGAGCAGAAAAAAAAGGATATTATCCATTTCATAAAATCAAAATAAATAAGGATTGGATAATCAGGAAAATGACAAAATTCCTCCAGTAAAAAGTCACAATCCCTAACCCAAATTCTGGATTTAAGCCAGTTGTTAGACCTCAGACCCACTGAAGAAACAAGAGTCTAGATTTCCAGGAGGATGGACCCTGTAACTTTACAGCAAGTGTATACTGTCTAACTTCAACCAACAGGCAGAAAAGCTGAGAACTTCATGTGGCACTATACCTCAAGTAGATCAATAAGCCATGGGGTGCAAGCAGATTAAATTGGACACTTTCCAAACTTGAAAAGATAGCAATTAATCACAAATAGGATTGACATATATTTGGAAAGTAGATTCATATTTCTCTTTCAGCCTCAATCAGCAGCACCACTCTCCATGCTGGTATGTAATGCACCAAGATGCGATCTTGCATAACATCTGTTTGAACTAATGAATGCCCCTATAATACAAAGAAGTATGGCATAAAATCTAATGATCCTACTGCATAACTTACAATCAGAAGCTGCAAGCCTTACAGAGTGATGGATGTGCAGCTGAAGCTCAGGTTTAGATGATAAATTGTGCAAAAATGAGAAGCTCTCCTCCAAGAGGGAGATGGAGACATGCTGCTGTTGTGCAGTCAGCACAACATGTCAGACTCTTTCCGACCCCATGAACTGCAGCATGTCAAACCTCCCTGTCCTTTACCATCTCCTGGAGCTTGCTCAAACTCATATCTATTGAGCTGGTGATATTATCAAACCATCTTATCCTCTTCATCCCCTTCTCCTGCTTTCAGTCTTTCCCAGCATTAGAGTCTTTTCCAGTGAGCTGGCTCTTCACATCAGGTGGCCTGAGTATTTGAGCTTCAGCTTCAACAACAGCACTTCCAATGAATATTCAGGGTTGATTTCCTTTAAGATTGACTGGATTGATCTCCTTGCATGCCAAGGGACTCTTGAGAGTCTTTTCCAACACCACAGTTCAAAAGCATAGATTCTTTGGCACTAAGCCTTCTTTATGCTTCAACTCTCACATCTATATCTGACATTGGAAATACCACAACTTTGACTATAAGGACCTTTGTTGGCAAAGTAATGTTTCTGCTTTTTAAGATGGTGTCTAGGTTTGTAATAGTTTTCTTCCAAGGAGCAAGCATCTTTTAATTTCATGGCTGCAGTCACCATCTGCAGTGATTTGAGGCCTAAGAAAATAAAATCTGTAATGGAGAAACATATATTTTTATAAATGTTTGTATTTATAAGTTGTATATGTATTTACAAATTACTTCATTTTAATATTTATATTATATACCTCATATAAATAACATATTATACATTACTTATATTAGGTTGGCCAAAATGTTTGCTTGTCTTTCTTTTTTTAATATCTTACTTTTTGGTCAGCTCAATATATCATAAATCAATTACTGGTAATTATTTAATTTTCACTTAATTTTTATAAAATCTTGAGACTTATTTACTTCCCTGGTGGCTCAGAGGTTAAAGCGTCTGCCTCCAATGTGGGAGACCTGGATTCGGTCCCTGGGTCAGGAAGATCCCCCGGAGAAGAAACGGCAACTCATTCCAGTATTCTTGCCTGGAGAATCCCATGGATGGAGGAGCCTGATAGGCTACAGTCCATGGGGTCACAAAGAGTCGGACATGACTGAGTGACTTCACATTCACCTTAGACTTATTTAGACTTCTATCTTAATCAGAAACCATTATTGAATATATATGTAAAAGGAAATAAATGCCTAATTGATTAAGCCATACCTAAATTGGAAGGAAAGTTATGACCAACCTAGACAGCATATTGAAAAGCAGAGACATTACTTTGCCAACAAAGGTACATCTAGTCAAGGCTCTAGTTTTTCCAGTGATCAAGTATGGATGTGAGAGCTAGACTGTGAAGAAGGCTGAGCACCGAAAAACTGATGCTTTTGAAATGTGGTGTTGGAGAAGACTCTTGAGAGTTCCTTGGAGTGCAAGGAGATCCAACCAGTCCATTCTGAAGGAGATCAGCCCTGGGATTTCTTTGGAAGGAATGATGCTAAAGCTGAAACTCCAGTACTTTGGCCACCTCATGCGAAGAGTTGACTCATTGGAAAAGACTCTGATGCTGGGAGGGATTGGGTACAGGAAGAAAAGGGGACTACAAAGGATGAGATGGCTAGATGGCATCACTGACTCAAAGGACGTGAGTTTGATTGAACTCCGGGAGTTGGTGATGGACAGAGAGGCCTGATGTGCTATGCATGGGGCGGCAAAGAGTCGGACACGACTGAGCAACTGAACTGAAATGAACTGAAAATACATTTTTATCAGACTTCTAATTCAGTTTGTTACAGTCATCACTGCTCACATTTCCTTGCATGGTATTCTATACCATGCTATCACTAGCCTAGCATTTCTCAGAGGTATGTCCTTCTGCTCTCTCTCAGATTCACTTATAAGCCACTGACATTCATGATAGAAGTTTTGATGCTAATGCTTGTACATCTACAAACCATTTCATATCTGAGGAAAGAAATATTTATAGAAAGTAAGTGACATATAAAATTTCCAAAACTTTAAAAAGTAGGAAAAAAATTGGCAAAACTTTATACTGTAGGTTGTTAGAAGGAACATATATATACCTATAGTTTTATGTCATAAGCTATTTACAGGGAATCACTTTGCTACTGAGTAGATGACAATGATGGCAAGAGAAGAAAAAAAATAAGAAAGTTTGAATTTTTCTGTTCCCAGTATGATCTTAGGACATTGTTTATTATCTGCTGCTGCTGCTAAGTTGCTTCAGTCATGTCCAACTCTGTGCGACCCCATAGATGGCAGCCCACCAGGCTTCTTGGCCCATGGCATTTTCCAGGCAAGGGTACTAGAGTGGATTGCCATTGCCTTCTCCACAATTAAGAACAGAGAACAACTTAAATCTGAATTCTTAAAGAAAAGTGAGCGCCAAAGAATTGATACCTTTGAACTGCAGTGTTGGAGAAGAGTCCCTTTGACTGCAAAGAGATCAAACCAGTCAATCTTAAAGAAAATCACTCCTGAATATTCACTGGAAGGACTGATGATGAAGCTGAAGCTCCATAACTTCAACTACCTGATGTGAAGAACTGACTCACTGGAAAAGACCCTGATGCTGGGACAGATTGAAGGCAGGAGGAGAAGGGGATGACAGAGGATGAGATGGTTGGATGGCATCACTGACTCGGACATGAGTTTGAGCAAGCTCTGGGAGTTGGAAATGGACAGGGAGGCCAGATGTGCTGCAGTCCATAAGGTCACAAAGAGTCAGACAGGACTGAGCAACGGAACTGAACGGAATGGAACGGAACTAAAGGAATGCTCTGCTCCATGAAGAACACTTAGATTCCTTCACTTAAGTTAGAGCATTTTGTTTATTTCTACTTGAACTTATCTGTTTGTTATGATTATGGCGAGTTTTAGTCTGGGTAAGGACTTGGTTGAGGCAAGTCCAAACTAGCGAAGGACTTGGTTTAGAATCCATGGACATATATTGAGGATGGAGTCTAGACTGAAAACATTGCATGTGAAGTCAGTTAAAAGTACAGCCAATTATTAAGATTAAATAAAGAAAAAGGAGAAATAGAAATAGTTCAATGCACGGCACCAAAGAAGAGATAAGAGAAAGGATTCCAAAGATGGGATTCCAGGAGCTGAACAGGGTTCAAATAGCCAAAGAAGCCTAGAAACTGGTTTGAGCCAAACAAGAGACAGAGTAGATGGGGAGATGCTTCAGGAAAGATAAAACAGAAACTCATTTCCTGGAGGACAGACAGAAACAAAATGTGGGGGGAGGAACACCCTTTCTGGTATTGTTTCTCTTGGCAATTCTCTCAGTGCCTACTCTTTCAGTGAGATATTGGAGACTTCTGACAAAGGAGATTGATAGGGGCCATAAAACAAAGACTATTACTATTAATGCTTAGAGTGTTAATAGTACTGCACCTTAAGCAGTAAGCAACCATGCAACTAGGAAAGATAACTCCAGATGCCTTCAGAACTCAGAAAGCTTTGATGGATGGGAGAATGCCTTCTTCAGAAGGATTCACACTGTCTTATTTTTTTCATTTGTTAAATATTGATTGAACACCTATAATTTGCCACATACTTTCTAAAGGCTTCCAATAAGAATAAAAATAAATAGATTTTTGTCTAGAGCCATACTGGTGTAGCTTTAAGGATTCACAGAAAACAACAACTCTGCATACATTTTAAATGTTGTGCATGAATGGTCATTTAAATGTAAATTATATAGGACATTAATCATTACCAAATTCCTAGTATGTGTTTGGAATTGTTTTGCAGTGTTCACTAATTGTTTCATGTTTATCTATATTCTTCTCCAGTAATTTTACAAGTTATTTGAGAGCAAGTCCTCTAACTCATTCTTTTATCTTTGTCTCTCACTGAATAAGGGAAAGAAATTAAAAATATCTCAGAGAACTCAAACAGGAGTTTGAGTTTGTATCAACCTAGAGGTGTGGAATGAAGAGGGAAAGGAGGTTCAAAAGGGAGGAGATATATGTATACCTATGGCTGATTCATGTTGAGATTTGACAGAAAACAACACAATTCTATAAAGCAATTATCCTTCAATTAAAAAATAAATAAATTTTTAAAAATGTATCAACAAGTATTTGACTATGGAAAAAATAAAAGCAAACAAATTTTTACAAATGTAAATTGATGGGATTTTTCTAATGATAATATGCGCTGAAGAACTGAGGAAGCAGATATCTGATTATCAGTTTCTTTTCTAGTGGTTCAGTACATAAAGTTCTCATTTTAAATATGTAGACAATTATTACACATGACTCATTTATATGGAACAGTTTTGTGTGTTCTGCAGCTGATCCATTCATATGGATTACACTGTAATTTAATCAAGACTGGAAAACCAGATGGTCTGAAATTTATTTCATTAATAATCCTTTTCAAACTGTTGACTCATATGCACATTATCTTTTCCTATTTTTGTTTGTTCTAGTTAATTTTATAATTAGACACACGCATTTAATTATTTAATTATTTAATTAAATGTGTAATTATTAACTACATTATTTATTTAATTAAATTTTAGAAGAATAGAGAAAAATATATCACTGTTATTTTTAAACCGAATTTCACAAAAAAACCTTCATTTAGTCCTTTTGATGATTTCTTGCCCAACAAGAAAAAAACATGAGGCCAAAGACTGTGCCTTCAAACCTAAGCTTGTAAATTTATTTTTCTAGGAGAGTTTTTCCTAGAGCCTTTTTATCAAGAGCTTCTGGTTAAAACCAGTTTCCTAGAGGGACAAAAATGTGTCAGCATTCCTCTTTCATTTTCTTAGTGCCCAGAGCAATATTATGTTATGGTTCACAACTTAATCAGATTTATTTTTAATAATCTAGAAATATTGAGATTTGAGGGAGTAATATGACTGCCTCCAATGGTTATTATCAGAACTTTCCTTAAGGAGGACAGAACCAATTATGGAGAGCAAGAAGAAAAACAGATTGCATGCATGTACCCATTATGAAGATCTTTGCATAAAGAGTATATTATTCCAAAATGCATGGCTTCTACAAATGCTCCCTCAAAAGAATTTATTTGGCTATTTTTAAGAAAAGGCAATGAAAGAGGAAAACTGCCAGTAAATATAAACAAATGCTGAATTTGATTATTTCACTTTTAAGACATTATTTTTCCAATGTTTTCCTGATACATGGTTTGGTGTTAGTCTTTAGAAGTTACAGACTTTTTAAATGGCATAATCTGTGAGTGCTAGGTGAGTATCAGGGTTTAGAAATTCATTTAGATTTTACTTTTCAGGACAGCAGTATGACTGTCATATTCTAGTTGATTAATTCAACATTTTTTTGTTCTATTTTTTTTCTAACCTTGCACTTTAAGTTGTTTTGTAATTGATTTCCTTTATTTAAATGGCTCAAGTTCTCTGAAATGGATTCTAATATTATAGAGTCTGGAAGATCATCACTTGAAGTATCTGGCATCCTTAAGTGGAAATATATTGATCAGACAATATCTCGTACATAATCATAATGCTGTCAGGAAAAGGCCTTTTCTTGGCAGGTATGGAGATGGATGAGGAAATATGCCCTCCTGGAGTTCTTTAAATGCTTATCCTTGAGGAAAGCTTCAATAACTAAGGGACCAGTAAGACTGTTTGAGCATACTAAAAGCTACCTTTATAGAAATGCAATTTATTGCAATGAAATAACTAAAGATGTTCCCTATCAACATGTCACTAAATTTGTTTCATTTCCTAAAACCAGAAAACACTCTGGTTTTCCTAAAAGTAGTTTACTCACTTTTAGACAGACCTTCCCACTGTATGATGTACATTTCTGGACATCTATATGAAATAGATGGCATATTAAAATTAGAATTATTACTACCATGTTTCAAAAGGAACTGTTTAGGAAAGTGTGGTTGGGTATAAAGGAAACAAAGGAAATAGTACTGCAATCTTTCATGGAACACCAAAGCAGTGGTTGCTAGAAACTGAAAGGAAAGTGGCCTGTAGAGAAAAGAGTCTTGAGAGGAGCACTTACCTTCAGGGAGAGCTAGCGAGGCCTCCTCTCAGTGTGGGAATTAGTGCAACAGCTGATTAATCTGATCTCACCGTGTCCTCGGGAGCTGCTTAAGGTGGTGCTAGTGATAAAGAACCTGCCTGCCAATGCAGGAGATGTAATAGTTGCAGGTTCAGTCTCTGGGTGAGGAAGATTCCCTAGAGGAGGGCATGGAACCCGCTCCAGTATTCTTATCTAGAGAATTCCCATGGACAGTGAAGCCTGGTGGGCTACAAACCATAGGATTGCAAACGTCGGACATGACTGCAACGACTTAGCACTCATACCGTGTTCTCTCCTTCCGTCTCCGCCTGGGCTCACCACTGGCCTATCCTAACCTGAAGCCAGAATGCAGGTACTTGTTCACACAGTCCTGGAAGATCATCACTCCAGCGCACACAGCAGAGTGGAGAAAAGTGGAGAGTGGTTGTAAGAAATAACCTAGAACAAATAGTAACAAATGGAGGCAAAATGGGCCACTTTAACAGCTTTAAATTAAATCCCTACATAATTAGTCCTTGGGGAAAAAAAATGGCAATCCACTCTACTGTTCCTGCCTGGAAAATCCCACGGACAGAGGAGCCTGGAAGGCTACAGTTCATGGGGTCACAAAGTGTTGGACATGACTGAGCACAATGCTTTGTTTTTGTGACATCAGACACCAGGTGAGCTTAACAACAATTCTTCAGTCAAAAGAGCATAGACTTGGGAAATTATGGAGGTGAAAGAGGAATACTCCTAAGTACCCAGTAGAACATATTTCTGTTTTCTTAACAGAGAAATAGGAAACATAAGAATATAGCTGTGTACAACATGCCAGAGTGGACATTACACTGTGCATGTAGATGTCACTGTTCAAAATCAGATGGAATATCAGGAATAAATTTGATTTGATAGTAGATAGTATAAATTAAACTATAGTAGCAAACTAAAAGCCATCATCTTTAAAAATGGTGAAATAGAAAAAAAATAAGTGCTATTAAATTGAATCTGAAAAAGACTTTGGCCTAAAATTCTTATTACTTCATAAACAGAATAACTGCTGCTGCTGTTGCTAAGTCGCTTCAGTCGTTTTTTATTCTATGCAACCCCATAGATGGCAGCCCACCAGGCTCTCCCGTTCCTGGGATTCTCCAGGCAAGAACACTAGAGTGGGTTGCCATTTCCTCCTCCAATGCATAAAAGTGAAAAGTGAAAGTGAAGTCGTTCAGTCATGTCTGACTCCTAGCAAACCCATGGACTGCAGCCTACCAGGCTCCTCCATCCATGGGATTTTCCAGGCAAGAATACTGGAGTGGGTTGTCATTGCCATCTCCAAAATAGAATCACTGGTTTACTTTTATTCTCAATTTTCTTCTGTGTATGTTAGTATATTTAGGCTTTACTATAGAGACAGTTGTCTTCCAATGGTAAAGCAGGTAGACAAGATGGGCTATGCATGTGTGCCTGCTAAATTGCTTCAATTGTGCCCAACTCTGTGTGACCCTATGGACTGTAGCCTGCCAGGCTCCATATCCATGGGATTATCCAGGCAAGAATACTGGAGCGGGATGCCATGCCATCCTCCAGGGGATTTTCCTGACCTAGGGATCAAACCCACATCTCTTACATCTACCTGCATTGGCAGGCAGGTTCTTTAACACTAGAGCCACCTGGAAAGCCCTAGATGGGCTGTACCAAAGCAAATTCCCAACTCTCAGTACTTGCACTGAACAATGTCAGAACCTGACTTCATTAATCACATGAGTCCTGATCACATTTCAGAGATCAGAAGCTCAAGTTGTGGCCTTACACAAAGAGGTGCAATATATTTTATCAAAAACAAACAAAGAGAAACAGGGCCATTGTTTTTAAAGGAATAAACCATAAAGATAGGTGGTGCATGCTAAGTAGCTTCAGTTGTGTCTGACTCTGTGTGACCCTATAGATTATAGCCTGCTCTGTTCCTCTGTTCATGGGATTCTCCAGGCAAGAATATTGGGTTGCCATTCATTTCTCCAAGGGATCTTTCTGATCCAGGGATGGAACTTGAGTCTTGTCTCTTATGTCTCCTGAATTGGCTTGTCAGGTGAGTTTTATACCAGTAGAGACACCTGGGTAGTAGATGTAGAAAAATAAGTGAATAAAATGAACACAATTTAAATTGAAGAAGACAAACTTTAAGGACCTTTGTCAGAGCATTAGTCTGTATGCCTTATTTTAAAAATGCTTCAAAAACATATATACTTACAAGCACAGGAGTATTAGAAGAATTAAAACAAACTGAAGAAATGTAGGGTTTAAAACATGAGGCAAAAAATGATTTCTTTAAGATAAAGTGTTATTAAAATGAAATAAATGAGTAAAATTTCTGGTTTCTAATTAATCTTAAACTATTAAGGAAAGAGAGATATTACTATTGTTACTAGAACAGAAAGAGAAAATAGAATGCAATGATACCTAATAAAAATATGATTAAGATGTCAGAGAACTGGGCTTATAAACTAACATCAAAGAGAATCAGTTTCTTGGTGGGAGGGAAGAAGTATTTTCTTAAAACTGCAGATTAAGTGTCCCTGGTTATACTATGTGGGAACCAATCCTTAAGAATCAAGACAGATAGAACAAATAGTTTCAAAAGTTGGACTTATTTGAGAGGAACAATTTAGAAAGATTGATGTAAAACAGTCAAAGAGTAACTGGGTGAGTTTCAAGGAGGAATAGTTACTAAAGGGTTGCTTCCCTGGTGGCTTAATGGTAAGGAATTCAGCCTGCCAGTGCAGGAGATGTGTGTTCGAACCCTGAGTCTAGAAAGATCACTTGGAGAAGTAAATAGCAACCCACTCCAGTATTCTTGCCTGGAAAATTCCATGGACAGAGGAGGCTGGTGCACTGTATAGTTCATGGGATTGCAAGAAAGTCTATTATGATTTGGCGACTAAACAACAACAACAATGTAAGTATTACAACAATGTAAGTTTATTCTTAGGGAATTGCACAAAAAAATTTGTAGAACTGAAGACTAACACATAAGAATACAAAACATTATAAGGAAGCCAAGAAGGACTTTTTTTTAGAAATGTGTTACTTTCTACACTTACAGTCATAAGGCTGATTTGAAAACCTTAGCAAAATGATGCTACAAATCAGAGAAATTTACACTAAGAAAATTAATCCCTACTAAGACAATCTAACAAACAAATTAACAGACTTTGATGCTAAATTTTATAGTGTCCTGTATGAATTTATTTATATTTTATCAGTAATTTTAAGTGAATTAAGTATATAACACATGATAAATTTCAGAGGGTCAGATACTAGACTATATATTAGTAAAGAAGGAGGATACACAAAATGAAATGGTAATTACAAGCAAGGACATAGGTGAAATCCAACTCTTCATCAAGGTTCAGACAAAATCACAAATATTGGAACTTTAGGAAATAAACTGTAAACTCATAAAATTTGTATTATTAAAGACAAATTGCTTTGGCAATTATGAACATAATAAATTCATTGGCTATTCATTGTACATCTTACATTTTTTAATACAGCTTGCAATAGTTAGTGGGTATTCAGAATAACATGACTCTATTTGTTTTCCAATTACGTAAAAGTGATAACTGCCTTGTTCGTATCATGCCTTACCACCAGGAATGGATGTTTCTAAGCTGATCGCAAATAATACCCTCTGTAGCTTATTTCTTCTGTAATTGGTCTTCTGAATACTTGCCATTTTTATGACTATAATTCTTTTCATACAAAGATACTAAATGTTTTTAGATACATTCCTATTTTGTCATCCTGTGTTTTGAACTTGATTAAGTGACTGTGATACTATGTCAAGGTCTCTATTAAATGATAGAAAGGAATTCTTGCTCACTATTCTATTTCTAAAAGAAAAAAAATAAGGAAAAAATTTATTTTGTTTCTTCTATTCCTCCTTTAGTAGGCAGTTTCTGAATTTCTTAAGTATTGTTGCAAAGCTAAACAATGCTTGTGAAAGAGCATATCTTCACAGCGTCTCCTTCCAGATTTCCCTCTGTAATCGTGTGTCTTGAAAAAAAACAAAACATACTTTTTATTTTGTAAGCCACTTTTCATCCAAGTCTCACAAATGCAGTCAACTTGGAAAATATTCCTAGTATTAACAGCTAAACTTCAACTGGTTATGCTGTAAATCTCTTTTATTTTACAATGTATTACAATGATCTTTTATAGTCAAGGATATGCTTAAATCAGTCTTAGCTGGGAATATGTATGCTTGAGATTTACCTGTAGCTGTCACACTTAAAAGGTTTCTCCTAATGAACTTCATATTATTACCAGGACAGAAAATAATCCTTGATATTATGGAAGGTTTTTTGAAATTAACTCTAGTTTGTTAAGCTAAAATTCATAATGGGAGCATTACTGAATGCACTATCAAAGTTAAGGCCTTGTGATATATGTACTAGATTATTTTTCCATTGCTATGCACTAAAACATCTACAGATTTAGCAGTTTGAAACAGCTCACATGCATTATCTTGTGGTTACCATGGAATTGACATCAGAGAATAGCTTAGTGGTGTCTTCTGCTTAGGATCAACACGGCTGCAACCAAAGTGTTACCATGTCTCGTCTGCAGTCCAGGGTCCTTTCCCCAGCGTTCATCATTCTAAGCAGAATCAATTTTCTCAGAGCTGTATATCTCCTGACACCTTTCTTCTTCAAGGATAGTAAGGTAGCTTCCTTTCCTGCTTTGAGTTTTTATAAGGAGCTCAATTGATTAGGTCAGGCCTGCTAGGAACAATTTCCTTTTGATTAAAGTTAGCCAATTAGCCTTCTATCTACCAAATTCCTTCACATCTGCCAAATAATAAAAACCTATCATAGGAGTGGGGCTTCCCTAGTGGCTCAGACAGTAAAGAATCTGCCTACAATGAGGGAAACCCAGGTTCAATCCTTGGGTTGGAAAAATACCCTGGAGAAAGAAATGACTATCTATTCCAGTATTCTTGCCTGGAGAATTCCATGTACAGAGGAGTCTTTAGTCCATGAGGTCACAAAGAGTCAGAAATGATGGAGCAACTAATACTTTGGCTTTTCACTTTTCATCATAGGAGTGGCATCTATCAAATTTACAGTTCACTTTCACACTCCAGGGGAGGGACTTCCAATCATTGCTCTATGCCCTTGGGGAATTGGTTCCAGGATTCACCAAGAATGCCAAATTACAAGATGCTCAAGTCCCATAGTCAGCCTTCCCTATTCTTAAATTTCACATCATCGGATTCAACCAACCCAGTACTGTGCATTAAGTTTGCCATCTGAGGTTGGTTGAATCCTCAGTTGCACAACATGCAGATATGGAGAGCCAGCTATATATTTATCAAAAAATATCTCTATATAGATGGAACCCACAGTTCAAACTCAGTGTCGTTTGAGGATCAACTGGAGAATGCATACCAGAGGGTAGAGACTTTGGGAAAGTCTTGGAAATCTGCCAATCACATGTACTTTGCTTACAGTAAGCAAAGTAACTGCAATAAATGTTTTTCAGAGTTGTAGTAAGAATTCATATCTGTATACATATATATAGCAGGTTCGTGCACACTCCAAGGTTGGTTGAATCCTCAGTTGCACAACATGCAGATATGGAGAGCCAGCTATATATTTATCAAAAAATATCTCTATATAGATGGAACCCACAGTTCAAACTCAGTGTCGTTTGAGGATCAACTGGAGAATGCATACCAGAGGGTAGAGACTTTGGGAAAGTCTTGGAAATCTGCCAATCACATGTACTTTGCTTACAGTAAGCAAAGTAACTGCAATAAATGTTTTTCAGAGTTGTAGTAAGAATTCATATCTGTATACATATATATAGCAGGTTCGTGCACACTCCCAATTTGAGAAATTTAGGAAAACAAGTATGCATAAATTTCTGTTAGGTATATATAAGCCCAACAATACTGAATTTTTGCTTATATATCTAGTGAAAATATATTTTTATTTTAAACCAGTGAGAAATATAGGGATGAATTATGCAAACATCTGGATTCCCTTTTTCTCACACTAGAGAGTTATTAACAACCAGATGTTTCCTTAAATTAAAGTTAAAATTTTTCAGTGAACCAAATATGTTCTAATCTGTGGAATACAAGAAAAAATTCTAATGATTTGGAAGAAAAATGAGTTTCTTTAAATTCTGTTTATCCTGGTGTATTGTAAGATGATGAGTTCTGTTGTCAAATGGACTTGATGTGAATCACAAGATTATCATATTCTGATGGACTTTAGAGAGTTATTTAAGTTTTCTAAGAAAACGAAGCTCATGGCATCTGGTCCCATCACTCCATGGGAAATAGATGGAAAAACATTGGAAACAGTTTCAGATTTTATTTTTGGGGGCTCCAAAATCACTAAAACCAAATATGTTCTAATCTGTGGAATACAAGAAAAAATTCTAATGATTTGGAAGAAAAATGAGTTTCTTTAAATTCTGTTTATCCTGGTGTATTGTAAGATGATGAGTTCTGTTGTCAAATGGACTTGATGTGAATCACAAGATTATCATATTCTGATGGACTTTAGAGAGTTATTTAAGTTTTCTAAGAAAACGAAGCTCATGGCATCTGGTCCCATCACTCCATGGGAAATAGATGGAAAAACATTGGAAACAGTTTCAGATTTTATTTTTGGGGGCTCCAAAATCACTACAGATAGTGACTGCAGCCATGAAATTAAAAGACGCTTACGCCTTGGAAGAAAAGTTATGACCAACCTAGATAGCATATTCAAAAGCAGAGACGTTACTTTGCCAACTAAGGTCCGTCTAGTCAAGGCTATGGTTTTTCCAGTAGTCATGTATGGATTTGAGAGTTGGACTGTGAAGAAGGCTGAGAGCTGAAGGTTTGATGCTTTTGAAGTGTGGTGTTGGAGAAGACTCTTGAGAGTCCCTTGGACTGCAAGGAGATCCAACCGGTCCATTCTGAAGGAGATCAAACCTGGGATTTCTTTGGAAGGAATGATGCTAAAGTTGAAACTCCAGTACTTTGTCCACCTCATGCGAAGAGTTGACTCATTGTAAAAAACTCTGATGCTGAGAAGTATTGGGGGCAGGAGAAGAAGGGGAAGACCAAGGATGAGATGGCTGGATGGCACCACTGACTCGATGAATGTGAGTATGAGTGAACTCAGGAGTTGGTGATGGACAGGGAGGCCTGGAGTGCTGCGATTCATGCAGTCACAAAGAGCCGGACACAACTGAGCAACTGAACTGAACTGAACTGAAGATTCAATTCATTTTTATACAAACTGAAAGAGCAAAACCTGTCTTGTTTATCATGAGCATTACAAAAATCAATGCATGTGAAAAGTCCAGCATACTATCTAGTCCCTGGTACGTGCTTGAAAAACAACCTTCTTCTCTTACTTCCTTTTCTTCCTCCTTCCATTGTTACTTTCTTTTCATTTTTTAGTTAGCTTTATTAAGATATCACTCATGTCAGAAAATTCACCTGTTTAAAGTATGCAATTAAATATTATGTTTGTATAACCACAAAACTTGGCAATCATCACAGCTTTAAGTTTTAAACCAATTTTTCATCTCCCAAAGTAACTCTGATAATCATTAGCAGTTATTCCTCATTGCCCCTCCCCAAATCAACTACTAACTTCCTTTTTGTCTTTGTAGATCTGCCTTTTCTAGATGCGTCACATAAATGAAATCATACAATATGTGATCTTTTGTGATTGGTGTCTTTCACATAGAATAATGTTTTCAGGGTCCATCCATGTTGTAAAATGTATCAGCACTTCATTACTTTTCATGGTTGAATGATATTCAGTTGTATGGTTACAGCACTGTTTTTTTAATCCACTCATGAGGTGATGAACATTTGGGTTCTATGTTTGGCTTATTATGAATACTGCTGCTAGGTAAACTCATGTACAAGTGTTTGTGTTTTCTTTCTTCTTTTGTATATAGCAAGGAGTCAAATTCCTGGATTACATGGTAACCATATATTTAATTTTTGTAGAAACTGTCAAATTTTTCCAAAGTAGCTAAACCATTTTATATTCCAACCAGCAATGAATGAGAATTTTAATTTCCAACATCCTCACCAACACTCGCTGTTATCTGTTTTTGATATTATTTTTGATTGCAGCTTTCTAACTAGGTGGCAAGGTAATATATCACAGTGGTTTGATTTCCATCTCCTATTTTTAATCAGATTGTCTTCTTATACTGCACTGTAAATGCTTTTTTTTTTTATTTTGGATATCAATGTTTTTTCTATTATATAAGTTGCATTTTCAACTTTTTTGAAGTATTATTTTTAACAAAAGTGTTTTTAATTTTTTGAAATACAGTATATCTATGTTCTTCCTTTACTGCTTATATTTTACTTTGATTGTTATACCTAAACAATTCCCATATAATCTAAAGTCAAAAAAGTTTACCTCTATGCAGTCTTCTAGGATTCTTAACATTTAGCTGTTATATTTAGGGGCACAATATGATGAGTTAATTTTTGCACATGGTGTGAATTTGGTCCAAATTCATTTATTTGTATAGGAATATCTAGTTGTATCAATACTATTTATTAAAAATATATTATTTCTCCATTGAAAGTGAAAGTGTAGTTGCTCAATCATGTCTGACTCTGTGATCCCATGGTCTGTAGCCTGCCAGGTTCCTTTGTTCATGGAATTCTCCAGGCAAGAAAACTGGACTGCGTAGCCATATCCTTCTCAAGGGGATCTTCCTGATGTAGGAATTGAATTCAGGTCTCCTGCATTGCAGGCAGGCTCTTTACCATCTGAGTCACCAGGGAAGCTCTATTTCACCATTTTATATACTTATTTATGCCAGTATTCTTAGAAATCAATTAACCACAGATACATGGATTTATTTCAATTCCATTGGCCTATATCTTGGTCATGTCAGTGTCATACAGTTTTATATTACTATTTCTTTATAGTGGATTTTGAAATCAGAGCTCCCTGATCTTCCAGTTTTGTTCTTCTTTCCTCAATGGATTCTTGGCTATGCAAAATGAGTCTTTACATGTTTATTTGAATTTTAAGATCAAAACACCAATTTCTGCCAAGACGCCAATTGGAATTTTGATAGGGATTGCACTGAATCTGAGGGCCAAGAGGAGCTATGTTCAAGATCAGGAGTGGGGGCAGTGAGGAGATACCCCTCATCCAAGGTAAGGAACAGTGGCTGTGCTTTGCTGGAGCAGCCGTGAAGCAATCCCTCATGTCAAAGGTAAGAGAAACCCAAGTAAAACTGTAGGCCTTGCGAGAGGGCATCAGAAGGCAGATGTATTGAAACCATAATCACAGAAAAACTAGTCAGTCTGATAACATAGACCACAGTCTTGTTTAACTCAATGAAACTAAGCCATGCTGTGTGGGGCCACCCAAGGAGGATAGGTCATGGTGGAGAGGTCTGATAGAATGTGGTCCACTGGAGTAGGGAATGGAAAACCACTTCAGTATTCTTGTCTCGAGAACCTTATGAACAGTATGAAAGGGAAAAATCATAGAATACTGAAAGGTGATATACATGGGCACACTGAAAGGGGATATACATGGGC
>SJYC01065798.1:0-21212 GCA_006408675.1 Madoqua kirkii | reverse complement strand
ACACTAGACCATTGAGGTATGACCTAAATCAAATCCCTTATGATTGTGCAGTGGAAGTGAGAAATAGATTTAAGGGCCTAAATCTGATAGAGTGCCTGATGAACTATGGAATGAGGTGCGTGACATTGTACAGGAGACAGGGATCAAGACCATCCCCATTGAAAAGAAACACAAAAAAGCAAATATGGCTGTCTGGGGAGGCCTTACAAATAGCTGAGAAAAGAGAAGTGGAAAGCCAAGGAGAAATGGAAAGATATAATCATCTGAATGCAGAGTTCCAAAGAATAGCAAAGAGAGATAAAAAAGCCTTCCTTAGCAATCAATTAAAGAAATAGAGGAAAACAACAGAATGGGAAAGAATAGAGATTTCTTCAAGAAATTTAGACATACCTAGGGAAAATTTCATGCAGAGATGGACTCGATAAAGGACAGAAATAGTATGGACTTAACAAGCAGAAGATATTAAGAAGAGGTGGCAAGAATACACAGAAACTGTACAAAAAAAGAGCTTCACGAGCCAGATAATCATGATGATTTGATCACTCACCTAAAACCAGACATCCTGGAATGTGTGGTCAAGTGGACTTTAGAAAACATCACTACGAATAAATCTAGTGGAGGTGATGGATTTCCAGTTGAGCTGTTTCAAATCCTGAAAGATGATGCTGTAGAAATGTTGCACTCAATATGCCAGCAAATTTGGAAAACTCAGCAGTGGCCACAGGACTGGAAAAGGTCAGTTTTCATTCCAATCCCAAAGAAAGTCATGCCACAGAATGCTTACAGTAGTGCATAATTGCACTCAACTCACACGCTAGCAAAATGATGTAAAGTGAGTGAAGTCGTTCACTCGTGTCCAACTCTTTGTGACCCTGTGGACTGCAGCCCACCAGGCTCCTCTATCCATGGGATTCTCCAGGCAAGAATACTGGAGTGGGTTGTCATTTCCTTCTCCAGGGGAATCTTCCCAACCCAGGGATCGAACCCGGGTCTCCTGCATTGCAGGCAGACGCTTTAAGCTCTGAGCTACCAGGGAAGCCCCAGTAATGTAAAATAAAAGTAAAAGTAAAACTCTCCAAGCCAGGCTTCACAAGATGTGAACCATGAACTTCCTGATGTTCATGCTGGTTATAAAAGGCAGAGGAACTAGAGATCAAAATGCCAACATCCACTGAATCATGGAAAAAGAGAGTTCCAGAAAAATATCTATTTCTGCTTTATTGACTATGCCAAAGCCCTTGAATGTGTGGTTCACAATAAACTGTGGAAAATTCTGAAAGAGATGGGAATAATACCAGACCTTGTGACCTGCCTCTTGAGAAACCTATATGCAGGTTGGGAAGTAACAGTTAGAACTGGACATGGAACAACAGACTAGTTCCAAATAGGAAAAGTAGTACATCAAGGCTGTATATTGTGACCCTGCTTATTTAACTTTTATGCCTAGTATATCATGAGAAACACTGGGCTGGAGGAAGTGCAAGCTGGATTCAAGATTACTGGGAGAAATACCAATAACCTGAGATATGCAGATGACACTACCCTTATGGCAGAAAGTGAAGAGGAACACTACAAAGCCTCTTGATGAAAGTGAAAGAGGAGAGTGAAAAAATTGTCTTTTCAGAAAATTAGTTTTACAACATTCAGAAAACTAAGATCATGGCATGTGATTCCATCACTTCATGGAAAATAAATGGAGAAACAGTGGCAACTGTGTGAGACTTTATTTTTTGGGCTCCAAAATCACTGCAAATGTTGACTGCAGCCATGAAATTAAAAGACACTTACTCCTTGGAAGGAAAGATATGACCAACCTAGATAGCATATTGTAAAGCAGAGATATTACTTTGCCAACATAGGTCCGTCTGCTCAAAGTTATGGTTTTTCATGGTAATGTATGGGTGTGAGAGTTGGACTGTGAAGAAAGCTGAGTACTGAAAAATTGATGCTTTGGAACTGTGGTGTTTGAGAAGACTCTTGAGAGTCCCTTGGACTACAAGGAGATCCAACCAGTCCATCCTAAAGGAGATCAGTCCTGAGTGTTCATTGGAAGGACTGTTGCTGAAGCTGAAACTGCAGTACTTGGCCACTTCATCCAAAGTGTTAACTCATTGGAAAACACCCTGATGCTGGGAGGGATTAGGGGCAGGAGGAGAAGGGAACTACAGAGGATGAAATGGACTGATGCCATCACTGACCTGATGGACAGGAGTTTGAGTCAACTCCAGGAGTTGGTGATGGACAGGGAAGACTGGCATGTTGTGATTCATGGGGCTGCAAAGAGTTGGACAAAACAGAGCAACTGACCTGAACTGAACTGATTTCTTAATATGTTTTCAGTACAGAAATTTTGCACTTCTTTGTTAAATTTATTCCTTATTTTTTTTCTTTTGGATGCTACAAAAATTAATTTTAATTTCATCAATTTTCATATTATTCATTGTGGCACACACAGTACCAATAATTTTTACACATTTATATATTATACTCATTGATTAATTTTTAAAATTTCCTTTTCTTTTTTCACTTTTTGCAGATACCTGATCTTCCGTATGCAGGGCCATATTATCTGCAAATAAATGTAGTTTTCTTTTTCTTTTTTTCTAATCTGTATTCCTTTTCTTTCTTTCTTATCTAAGCACTCTGCCTAAAATTCCTTGTTTCTTTTCATTTTTTAAACAAAACCTAAGTATTTGTTATATGTTACACACAATTTTTAACCATATGAAAAATAAATACTTTTGATTATTTTGATGAAGTTCTGGGAACTGTAGCCATTGTGAAAGTGAGAAAATTCCAAGGGTAGCAGTTTTAGGGAGATTGCCACACCTCTGAGGTTTTTACTTCCAGGAATCCAAAAAGGTTCTCATGGGGAAGAATCATTTAGGACTTCTCCCTGTCAGGACTCCTGTTTCAGGGGAGCAAAAAGTAATTGGAGCACTCTCCATAGCAATGTCTTACTCTTCAGTTTAGTTCAGTCGCTCAGTCCTGTCTGACTCTGTAACCCCATGGAATGCAGCACGCTAGGTCTCCCTGTCCATCAACAACTCAAGTTTACTCAAACTCATGTCCATCGAGAAGGTGCTGCTATCCAACTATTTCATCCTCCGTCATCCCCTTCTCCTGCCTCTTTCAGTCTTTCCAAGAATCAGAGTCTTTTCAAATGTGTCAGCTATTCCCATCAGGGGCCAGGTGCAAGGTATCGGACGTTCAGCTTCAGCATCAGTCCTTCCACTGAATATTTAGGACAAATTTTCTTTAGGATGGAATGGTTGGATCTCCTTGCAGTCCAAGAGATTCTCAAAAGTCTTCTCCAACAACACAGTTCAAAAGTATCAATTCTTTGGCACAGAGCTTTCTTTATAGTCCAACTTTTATAGCCATATGTGACTACTGGGAAAAACCATAGCTTTGACTAGATAGAACTTTGTTGGCAAAGTACTGTCTCTGCTTTATAATATGCTATTTAGGTTGGTCAAAACTTTTCTTCCAAGGAGTATGCATCTTTTAATTTCATGGCTGTGGTCACCATCTGCAGTGACTATGGAGCCCCCCCTCAAAATAAAGTCTGTCATTATTTCCACTGTTTCCCCATCTATTTTCCATGAAGTGATGTGACTGGATGCCGTGATCTTAGTTTTCTGAATGTTGACTAAAGGAAGCCAACTCTCCTCCTTCATACTTTCATTAAGGGGATCTTTAGTTTTTCTTTGCTTTTTGCCATAAGGGTGGTGTCATCTGCATATGTGAGGTTATTGATATTTCTCCCAGAAACCTTGATTCTAGCTTGTGCTTCTTCCAGCCCAGAATTTCTCATGATATACTCTGCATATAAGTTAAATAAACAGGGTGACAATATACAGCCTTGACATACTCCTTTCCCTATTGGAACCAGTCTGTTGTTCCATGTCCAGTTTTTATTGTCATTCCCATCTCTTTCAGAATTTTTCAGTTTGTTTTGATCCACACAGTCAAAGGCTTTGGCATAGTCAATAAAGCAGAAGTAAACGTTTTTCTGGAACTCTTTTGCTTTTTTGATATTCCAAATGATGCTGACAATTTGATCTCTGGTTTCTATGCCTTTTCTAAATCCAGCTTGAACATCTGGAAATTCTCAGTTTACATACTGTTGAAGCCTGGCTTGGAGAATTTTGATCATTACTTTACTACCATGTGAGATGAGTGCAGTTGTGCAGTAGTTTGAACATTCTTTGGCATCACCTTTTTTTGAGATTGTAATGAAAACTGACCTTTACCAGTTCTGTGGCCACTGCTGAGTTTTCCAAATTTGCTGGTATATTGAGTGCAGCACTTTTATAGCATCATCTTTTAGTATTTGAAATAGCTCAACTATAATTCCATCATCTCCACTAGTTTTGTTCATAATGATGCTTTCTAAGGGTCACTTGACTTCTCCTTCCAGGATGTCTGGCTCTAGAATTTACCAGAAGCTTCTCCAGATTGGTAAAAGTACATTTTTACTACCCTGCCTTCTCTGTCCACCCTTTCTCACCAAAAGGTGTGAGAAAACTAAACACTTATGGAAGTCTTTAAGAAATACTTGTGAGAGTTTAAGCCCAACGACAAAGGCCTATCAAAAGACTAAGACTTAGCCATTATATAACTTTTTCCCTACCACCAACCAATAGATCACCACTAAAACAACAAAAGAGTACAAATGTAAGATCTGCAAGACACATACTGTCTGAGGAAGCATACTCAGAGAAGATCAAGGTCAAAGAGGAAGACAAACACAAGGATATAAGAGAAAGCTATGGTTTTCCTAGTAGTTACCTATGGATGTGAGAATTGAACTCTAAGGAAAGCTGAGTGCCAAAGAATTGATGCTTTTGAACTGTGGTTTTGGAGAAGACTCTTGAAAATCCCTTGGACTGAAAGGATATCCAACCAGTCCATCATTGGAAGGACTGATGCTGAAACTGAAAGTCCAATACTTTGGCTACCTGATATGAAAAACTGACTCATTGGAAAAGACCCTGATGCTGGGAATTATTGAAGGTGGGAAGAGAAGGGGATGACAGAGTATGAGATGTTTAGATGGGATCGCCAACTTGATGGACATGAGTTTGGGTAAGCTGTGGGTGTTGGTGATGAGCAGGGAAGACTGGCATGCTGCAGTCCATTGGTCGCAAAGAATCTGAGCAACTGAACTGAAGAGAAATGTGAATTTACGGTCACTTATATCCCAGATCTCTATCCAAAGTAACATAATTCCTCAAACTAGGCCTTTTTATCTAAGATCTTTACCTGATATAACATTTTCTACACACCATTTTTTATTAGAAAAATGTACATGTCAAAACATAAGAAAAATCATGGTCTTAAGAGAGAAAACAAGCATCAGAATGACATAAGATAGCATGTGTATGTCAGAATTGTCATGGAAGAAATTTAAAATAACTATGACTCATAGTTGGCAAAACCAATACAATATTGCAAAATAATGAACCTCCAATTAAAATAAATAAATTTATATTAAAAAATAAGAAACAAACAAAAAAATAAAGTACTTTGATGGGAAAAGTATACAACATGTAAAAACATAGCATAATATAAGCAGAGAGTTTGAAACTTTAATGAAAAATCAAAATAAATGTTAGAAACCAAAAACACTGCAACTTGAGTAGATTTCAGTGGTTTAGAATCCACCTGTCAATACAAGAGACACAAGGAACATGGGTTTGATCCCTGGGTCGGGAAGAACCCATGAAGGAAGATATGGCAACCTACTCCAGTATTTTTGCCTGGAGAATACCATGGAAAGAGGAGCCTGGTGGGCTACACTCCATGGGGTCACAAAGAGTCAGACACAACTGAGTGACTGGCACATATGCGTGTATCAACACAGAAGAGGAAAGAATCAGTGAGTCTGTCAATAGAAATTTCACAAACTGAAATGCAAAAAGAAAAACAAAACACAAGAACTAAGAACAGAGGTATTCAAAGAGACACAGAAACCAACTGGAAAATTTTCCCGAAGGCTAAAGCTGGAATATTTCAAACAAAAAGTAATTGACCACATCTGTTAAGTCCCTTCAGCTGTGTCCGACTCCATGTGATCCTATGGACTGTAGCCCACTAGGCTTCTCCAGGTAATACTACAAGAGTGGGTTGCCATGTCCTTCTCCAGGGGATCTTCCTGACCCAGGGATCAAACCTGGGTCTCCTTCATTGCAGGTAGATTCTTAACCATCTGTGCCACAAGGGAAGCCCTAATTGACCACATACAGGAATGGAACCAAAAGTACAACATCAGTGCCTCCATATTTACTGATTAACATAAACAAATGGTTGAAAAAAAATTGCAAGTAAAGGATGGAGCATAAGTGCGCACTCTTTAAATGTGTATTCTGTAAAGTGACTTCCCCCCAAAGAGAAAAATATGCAAAATGAGGTTAAAGAGATTAATTTAAAAAAGATTAAATTAAAAGATTAACTTCAGTGGAGAAATCTGATAAAAACTACCTTGGTCATGTGATCAAAGTTTATTTGTTTTTCACTACTCCATACAAAGTTAACACAAATTTAGCAATGTAAATAAAATTACATACACTTATTCTATCTCAGTTTTCCTGAGTCAAACATCTGGTCATGATTTAGCTAGATTTTTTGGATTTAGCTACTTATTAGGTCTCATCAGGGAACAGAAAGTTTATACAACCTTCTTGGAAACGTGTCTACTGCAGATGTTAAAAACAAACAAACAAACAAAACAAAACAAAACAACAAACAAAAATCCCAAGGATATTCTTTATGTCCTTTGGGGCTCTATTCACACTGTATTTATTACATGGGTTCTTATAATAAGCACCACATCATTTATGAGTTTCTCAGTCCTTCAGTTTAATTCAGCTCAGTCGCTCAGTCGTGTCCAATTCTGTGACTCCATGAACCACAGCACACCAGGCCTCCCTATCAGTCAACAACTCCCAATCCAAATCCATGTCCATCAAGTCAGTAATGCCATTCAACCATCTCATCCTCATCCCTTCTCCTCCTGGCCCCAATCCTTCCTAGCATCAGGATCTTTTTCAATCAGTCAACTCTTCTCATGAGGTGGCAACAGTATTGGAGTTTCTGCATGAACATCAGTCCTTCCAATGAACACCCAGGACTAATCTCCTTTAGGATGGACTGGTTGGATCTCCTTGCAGTCCAAGGGACTCTCAAGAGTCTTCTCCAACACCACAGTTCAAAAGCGTCAATTCTTTGGCACTCAGCTTTCTTCACAGTCCAACTCTTACATCCATATATTACCACTGGAAAAACCATAGCCTTGACTAGATGGACCTTTGTTAGCAAAGTAGTGTCTCTGCTTTTCAATATGCTATCTAGATTGGTCATAACTTTCCTTCCAAGGAGTAAGTGTCTATTAATTTCATGGCTGCAATCACCATCTGCAGTGATGTTGGAGCCCCCCAAAATAAAGTGTGACACTATTTCCCCATCTATTTCCCATGAAGTGATGGGACCGGTTGTCACGATCTTCGTTTTCTGAATGTTGAGCTTTAAGCCAACTTTTTCACTTTCCTCTTTCACTTTCATCAAGAGGTTTTCTAGTTCCTCTTCAGTTTCTGCCATAAGGGTGGTGTCATCTGCATATTTGAAGTTATTGACATTTGTCAAGAGTGGCAATCTTGATTCCAGCTTATGCTTCATCCAGGCCAGTGTTTCTCATGGTGTACTCTGCATATAAGTTAAATAAGCAGAGTGACCATATATAGCCTTGACATACTTCTTTTCCTATTTGGAACCAGTCTATTGCTCCATGTCCAGTTTTAACTGTTGTTTTGTGACCTGTATACAAGTTTCTCAAGAAGCAAGTCAAGTGGTCTGATATTTCCATATCTTTACTAATTTTCCACAGTTTATAGTTATCCACACAATCAAAGGCTTTGACACTGTAAAGTAGAAATAGATGTTTTTCTTAGCAGATCAGAAGTATCAAATTCACAAAAGGGAGAAATAGAATATGAAAATTTTATGAAGTGATGAATGTCGCATGGGAGAATAAAATAAAATCTTTTTCAGGAATCCAAAAAGGTAGCTACTCTGGCATTCAGTGGTATGTGTCAGCAGCATTTGGGATTAAATCTGCTCATTAGGGCTTCCCTGATGGCTCAGATGGTAAAGAATTCACCTGCAGTGCAAGAGACCTGGGTTCAATCCCTGGGTCAAGAAGATCCCTTGGAGAAAAGAATGGCAACTCACTCAAGTATTGATGCCTGGAGAATCCCATGGACAGAGGAAACTGGCAGAATACAGTTCATGAGATCACAGCAGTTTGGACATGACTGAGAAACTAAGCACATTTTAGGACAGGTCAAAAATTTCTATTAGGTAGGAACTTCTAAGTGGTCGTCAATGGTCTGGTATGGCAGGTTATGGGGTGATGGAACTCGATTGGTTGCTACACAGATATTAGTTAATGCATGTGAAGAATTGTGATAATTGGAAATTGATGAAAAAATTATAAAATAAAGGCTAAACTCTTTCTGTTACAACCTATTAAAATGCAATACTCTTAACATTTACTGACTAAATTTTTGCTATGTACCAGCAAATAAAATACTCATTGGCCACAAAAGAAAATCCTGAGGTAAATTTTATTATTCATACTTTAAATGTAGGACTACTGAGTTTTAGAATATTTACTTAGCCCATTCAAGCTCACATAGCTAGTCACCTGGGTGCCCTGTCTCAATATAAACCATCTCTTTCCTACAACAGAGACATCTCTCTTTGAGGGGGCATAATGTTACACAGTTGAGATGTCAGTGCACAAAATCATCATAGGTGTCTCCTATTATAGACAAAGAAGTGCAGCTAGGCAATGTAGATAGCACAAGCAGACTGATTATAACTAACTATGAAGCAGACACTTGTTCTTTTGAATGCCTTAACTAAGTGCTTCTAGTTTTTTAATTGAAGTGTGAAGAGGCCATATGCTTTCATTCTTAACACTAGCTCCTGTTCACCTTCTTATTCATAGCTTTAATTTTTTTTTCTCTTTAAGAGGCTTGTTTTTGATGTTCATGTATTTGTTTCTGCTTTTAAATAATTCCAAATCTCTAAAATAAGATTAGAAGGTGATATTTTTAGGGTGGCAAAACAGTATAAAATATTGAGAACTGAGAAAATTAATTCTAAATGTAATACAAGTGGTAGACATATGTATTAAATTTCCCCAAATGTTTTACATTTACTAAGGTAGACTCTTAAGAGAATTTAGTTGACGAAGGATATAATTGGAAAACAGAGTAAGATTTAAAATTTATGCATTAGTGTTATTTTTTTTGCAATTATTATAATGACAGAAAGTACTTATGGATGCATTGTGGCGTAATAACAGTGCATAGTTGGTTGCAAACCACTCCACCACTGCTTTTTTGTTTCAAGGTGCATGAGGAGTAAAGACTGGACGATCTTATTTCCTTCAGTTCTCTGCCGCTGATGCTGCTAAGTTGCTTCAGTAATGTCAGACTCTTTGTGACCCCAAGGATGGCCTCCCACCAGGCTCTCCCATCCCTGAATCTCCAAGAAGAAGACTGGAGTGAGGTGCCATTTCCTTCTCCAGTGCATGAAAGTGAAAATTTAAAGTGAAGTTGTTCAGTCATGTCTAACTCTCAGCGACCCCATGGACTGCAGCCCATCAGGCTCCATCCATAGGAATTTCCAGGCAAGAGTACTGGAGTGGGGTGCCATTGCCTTCTCTGTCAGTTCCCTAAGGAGTACTTAAGAACATGGTCTTTGTTCTCAGAGTTTGAGTCTAGTCTCAGCTCCATCCTCTGCTGCTATATCTCCTTGATGCCACCTTGGGAAACTTCTTTTTTTAACCTCAAATTCCAAAGAGCTTCAGTTTCCTCATCTGTAAAATTTGAATACCAGTAGTGATTCATAAATTTGTGGCAAAGAGTTATAAAACAAAAGTGCATATAAATTTCACATTACAGATCAATCTGGAAGACATGGTTTTGTGTGTTTACTTATTTGGTTTCAGAAAATGGAGAAGGAACAATAAGAGGAGGGAAGAGGAGGTCCTGATTTTGAGTCCAAAGGCTATGGTAAATGACCATTAGTACTAATATTTTCCTGTGTATACGCAGATATACTGTGCTTAGTCATTCAGTCATATCTGACTCTTTGCAACCCCATGGATGGCAGGCTCCTTTGTCCATGGAGATTCTCCAGGTAAGAATACTGGAGTGGGTTGCCATGCCCTCTTCCAGGAGATTTTCCCAACCTAGGGAACAAACCCAGGTCTCCCACATTGTAGGCAGATTCTTTACCAACTGAGCCACCAAGGAAGCCCCATGGGTCTCCCATGTTGCACGAGGAATCTTTACCAGCTGAGCTACCAGGGAAGACTCTATATGCAGATACAGCACCTTAAAATACTCACTCTTCTTAAGTATGCCTTTCCCTGGTGGCTCAGAGGTTAAAGTGTCTGCCCGCAATGCGGGAGACCTGGATTCGAACCCTGGGTTGGGTTCCCTGGAGAAGGAAATGGCAACCCACTCCAATATTCTTGCCTGAACCTGGTGGGCTGCAGTCCACAGGTCGAAAGAGTTGGACACGACTGAGCGACTTCACTTCACCTCACTTCTTAAGTATGATATGCTATACTCAGAATGGAATTACAGGGCTATCCAAGAATTAGTTGTTCACGGGGAAGCCCCAAGTACCTCGTGCCTAATCAAAATGACTTGACTATTCAGATCCTATCTCTCCACTGAGTTTTGTTTCTGTCCCTTCACAGTTGAAAACCTTTAAGTTTATCTTCCCAAGGTTTTCAGAATGAGGTAATTTGATTACTTTAGCTTAATGAAACTAAAACAAGTAACTAAGAGGGTTAATTAATTTGCTTGGAATCCAAGTTTTAGTTTTGAATTGAGTATAAGGGAAATAAGCATCAAAGATAAACTGCCTGATCAGCATAGGACAATGTTAAGAGCGCTACAATTTAGATTATAAACCTATTATGACTGTGTTAGTTTGTTGCAATCTCTAAGCCCAGTTGTATAGTAATAAACCTTAATTGTATGCCTGAATGCATAATCTGTAGTCAGTGATTGACTAGAAATATGTTGTCAATTATGTGCATTCTAATGTTTTATCATAGGAACTTTAGCCATTTACTTGTTGAATCTATATTTTATAATTTATGTTTTTAAAATTCCTCCATCAGCCTCTGTGAGTTTTATCAAAAGTTTCCAAACATTTCTATAAGAAGTAATCTCACTTAGTTGGATATTTATGTCAAGTACACATTGGCAATTGCCATGGGCATTTGCCATCTGCCTCTACAATGATTAAGTCATGTGCTGCTGACCTTCAACTGTTCCTGAAGGGAGTTCAGGGTGGTGGTTAAGGATGAGGTACTCTGCTCTGAGAACAAGCAGAACTAGCAGAGTAAGTCTTCAGATAGTTAGATATTTTCAGGAGCTGATTTTATGACCCAATCCTTATATCTTCACATATCTAGAAAAACAATCAAACCCTTCATGGCGACACCAACTTCTTGCAAGTAACAGAAAACTTTTGCAATGAACTCCCCTTTCACAAAAGTCACATATATTGACTTTCCCACTTACCTCTTTGGGGCAGTTTCTCAAAGCTATCTGAGGTGATATCTCCCAGGCTACAGTCCTCATTTTTCCCCAATAAAACTTAATTTGCACTCTCAAATTGTGCAATCTTTGTAAGTCAACACTTAAAATAGACTCGCAATGGAAAATAAGAAAGCTAAGCAAAATTTATTCAGTAAATATTTAAGAAGTCTATTAAATTATTTTACATTGTATACTTTATCTTAATGTTTTACCTCCTCTGAGATATGGTGTGAAAACTAGAACAGTTCTTTGCCCACTGATCTATCTTGGGATTAATAATAGTGACACAATTATACACTCAGTGAACCTTAATATACTGCAGAGTGAAGATACAACATCACCTATGACATATTCTTGACAAGACATTTAGTTTGAATCTAGCCAGCTTGTTATATCTAACCTTCAACCAATGCTAAATACAAGAGAATGAGAACGCTTTAAAAGACATGAAAAATCAATCAGACAAATTCAGAAGATGGGACTCTCAACAGGAAAAATTGATTTCTTTCTTCATTAAGCTTAATCATAAAAAAAGTGGTACTGTTTCTATCAAAGGGGTTTCAGTGACATAATAGTCAAGTGCAATGTATAGATTTTGTCAGATACTGACTTGAACAAGTAACTTAACAAAGGCCTTTTAAGAAAATCTGGAGGAATAAGAATATATACTAGGAGTTAGATGATACCAAAGAATTATTTTCTTAAATGTTATTCTGATTAATTTATATAGGAGAATGTCTTTGATTTTTAATATTCTTATTAAAGTATTTTGGAGTAGATAACATAAGATTCTTTTTAAATGTTAGAATAAGAAATATTTAACATTTACTGTTAGCACTCCCCAGGAGGCGCTGGTGGTAAAGAACCCATCTACCAATGCACAGGACATAAAAGTGACAGGTTCAATCAGTCCCTGGGTCAGGAAGATATCCTGGAGGAGAGCATGGAAACCCACTTCAGTATTCTTGCCTAGAGAATCCCATAGACAGAGAAGCTAGCAGGCTATAGTCTGTGGGTTTGCAAAGAGACAGACACAACTGAAGTGACTTGGCACACAGAATAAAAAAGATGAAATAAATATAAAATATAATGACAAATTGTTAGATTGGTGATTGGAATTCTGTGTCCAGTGTAATTCCCTTCTATATTTCCATATTTTTGATTTAATTAAAAAGTAATATGAAGGTAGAGTATACCCAATCATAAGTTATATATGAAAAAAATAGTTTCAGTTCAGTTCAGTTGTTCAATCATGTCTGACTCTTTGCAACCCCATGAATCGCAGCACGCCAGGCCTCCCCATCCATCACCAACTCCCAGGGTTCACTCAGACTCGCTTCCATCAAGTAAGTGATGCCATCCAGCCAACTCATCCTCTGTTGTCCCCTTCTCCTCCTGCCCCCAATCCCTCCCAGCATCAAAGTCTTTTCCAATGAGTCAACTCTTCACATGAGGTGGCCAAAGTACTGGAGTTTCAGCTTTAGCATCATTCCTTCCAAAGAAATCCCAGGGTTGATCTCCTTCAGAATGGATTGGTTGGATCTCCTTGCAGTCCAAGGGACTCTCAAGAGTCTTCTCCAACACCACAGTTCAAAAGCATCAATTCTTTGCTGCTCAGGCTTCTTCACAGTCCAACTGTCACATCCAGAAATGACTACTGGAAAAAACATAGCCTTGACTAGATGGACCTTAGTTGGCAAAGTAATGTCTCTACTTTTGAATATGCTATCTAGGTTGGTCATAACTTTTCTTGCAAGGAGTAAGCATCTTTTAATTTCATGGCTGCAGTCACCATCTGCAGTGATTTTGGAGCCTCCCAAAATAAAGTCTGACATTATTTCCACTGTTTCCCCATCTATTTCCCATGAAGTGATGGGACCAGATGCCATGATCTTCATTTTCTGAATGTTGAGCTTTAAGCCAACTTTTTTACTCTACTCTTTTACTTTCATCAATAGGCTTTTTAGTTCCTTCCAGAAGGATGGTGTCATTTGTATATCTGACGTTATTGATATTTCTCCCTGCAATCTTGATTCCAGCTTGTGTTTCTTCCAGTCCAGCATTTCTCATGATGTACTCTACATATAAGTTAAACAAGCAAGGTGACAATATTAGCCAACAACTATTCATTAACTATCCATGTACCATGTACTGGGTTTCATACTATCCATGGGAGTTGTACAGTGAACAGGTATGATTCAGTGCTTGCTGTCATGGGACTTATTGCATAAAGGGGATGATAGACACTGCCAAATAATTATAAGGGTCTGGATAAAATGCCAGCTACTATAAATGAGTATAACAGTTAAATCTGCCTTATCCAGAGGAAAAGTAAAAATTTCAGTGGGAGATGCCTATAGGAAGAGCTTGCAAGAGCAGATAAAGGAGCAGTAGGTGGTGGACAAACTTATTGCTTCTAGGAAAATCCCTTTTTTAAAAAAGAATATATTTAAAAGCATGCTTTATTAAATACAGACACATACAGTATGGTGGGAAGAACAAGGGAGAAAAAGAGAAATGAGACAAGATTAAAACATTACACAACAGCTAAGATACTTACAAGTTAGCTTAAGGGTCTGGGTGTTTAATTCTGAGAAAAACAGGAAATTGAAGGGCTTTAAAAATAAAGTAGAATTGAATGATTATGTCAGAGATCTCATTCTTGCTGAAATGAAGAGAATGGAATAAGAGTTGGCAGATGTGACTTTGATAGGAAAGTTAGAAAAACACTGTAGGCATCAAGAGATGATTGTGTTTCATGAGGTGAAAAGGTTTAGAAATGATTCCAGGGTTCACACATCTGGGGCCTGAACTTGGAGTGCTTTCCTTATAATGTTCTTTACAAGTCTCCCTCTGGTGCTAGGGTTGGGCGAGATGGCAGTTCCATTCAAGCAGAGCATCCTGAGCTTCGATCATGGCCTACTATGAGTCCTGGGACTCCCAGTGCCTTCAGGACTCCTTCAAATCTTGATTCTCCCCACAAAATGGATGGACAAAAAGCATTGCTGGAAACACTGGAGAGCTACATGTAAAATAATTAAATTAGGCTTCCCTGGTGGCTCAGAGGTTAAAGGGTCAGCCTCCAGTGTGGGAGACCCAGGTTCAATACCTGGATTGGGAAGATCCCCTGGAGAAGGAAAAGGCAATCCACTCCAGTATTCTTGCCTGGAGAATCCCATGGATGGAGAAGCCTAGTAGGTTACAGTCCACGGGGTCGCAAAGAGTCAGACACGACTGAGTAACTTTGCCTTACTTTACCTTGCCCTAATACTACACACAAACATGAATTCAAAATGGACTAAAGACCTAAATGTAAGACTCAAAACTATAAAGCTCTTAGAGGAAAATAGGCAGAATATTCTTTGACATAAATTGCAGAAATATCTTTTTGGACCCACTTCCTAGAATAATGAACATAAACACAAAGACAAACAAATGGGACCTAATGAAATTTAAAAACTTTTGAACAGCAAAGAAAACCATAAACAATATAGAAGATAACCTTCAGTATGGGAAAAAAATATTCACAAACAAAACAACTGATAAGGAATTAATCTGCAAAATATACAAAGAGTTCATGGAGCTCAATGTAAAAACAAACAAACAATATTCCCTACCCAGGGATCTAACTCATGTCTCCTGCATTGTAGGCAGATCCTTTACCATATGAGCTACGCGGAAAGTCTGAAAGATGTTTAACATCACTGATTATTAGAAAAAAGCAAATCAAAACTGCAGTGAGGTATCACTCACAGTAGTCATAGTGGCCATCACCAAAACTCTACAAACAATAAATGATAAAGAGGGTATGGAGAAAAGGAACCCTCTTACACTGTTGGTGGGATTATAAATTGAAACAAGTCACTATAGAGAACAGTATGGATGTTCCTTAAAAAAAATTAAAAATAGAACCCCAATATGACCTAGCACTCCCACTATTGGGCATTCTAAATTGCTTCAGTCAAGTCCGACTTTTTGCAACCCTATGGACTATAATTCACCAGGTTCCTCTGTCCATGGAATTCGTTGAGCAAGAATACCGGAGTGGGTTGACATGCCCTCCTCCAGAGGATATTCCTCACCCAGGGATCAAATCTGCATCTCTTACATCTCCTCCTCTGCACTGGCAGATGGGTTCTTTACAACTTAGTGCCACATGGAAAGCCCATTCTTGGATATATATCCTGATAAAAGCACAATTCAGAAAACAATACATGCAATGCCAATGTCCACTGCAGCACTATTTACAATAGCCAGGACACAGAGGCAACCTATGTGTCTGTCAGCAGAGGAATGGATGCATGTATAGAATGGAATGTTACTCAGCCATAAAAAGAAATAAATTAGTGTCATTTGTAGATATTTATGTATACCTAGAGACTGTCAGAGAGAGTGAAGTAAGTCAGAAAGAGAAAAGCAAATATTGTATAATATTGCTTATATGTGGAATCTATAAAATGATACCAATGAACTTACTTAAAAAGCAGAAACTGAGACACATATATCTGGAGAACAAACATATGGATACAAAGGAGGAAGTGGGGGTGGATTGAATTCGCAGATTGGGATTGACATATACATACTATTATGAATAAAATACATAACTAATGAAAACCTACTATATAGCAAAGGGAACTCTACTCAATGTACTCTGTGGTACCTAAATGGGAATGAAATCCACAAAAGAGGGGATATATGTTTATGTATAGCTAATTTACTTTGCTGTATAGTAGAAATTAACAGAAATTTGTAAAGCATCTATACTTCAATAAAAATTAATTACAAATAATTTTAAGAGTTGCGTATATTTAAAAACTCTCCAGACTTAGAAGATATATCATGTTTAGTTCAGTCTTCAGTTGTGTCCAACTCTTTGTGATCCCATACACCACAGCATGCCAGGCTTTCTTGTCCATCACCAACTCCCAGAGTTCACCCAAACCCATGTCCATCGAGTTGGTGATGCCATCCAGTCATCTCATCCCTTGTCACCCCTTTCTCCTCCTGCCCTCAGTCTTTCCCATCATCAGAGTCTTTGTAAATGAGTCATCTTCTGCATCAGCTGGCCAAAGTACTGGAGTTTCAGCTTCAAAATCAGTCTTTCCAATGAACACCCAAGACTGATCTCCTTTAGAATGGACCAGTTGGATCTCCTTGCAGTCCAAGGGACTCTCAAGAGCCTTCTCCAATTCCACAGTTCAGAAGCATCAGTTCTTCGGGGCTCAGCTTTCTTTATAGTCCAACTCTCATGTCCATACATTATCACTGGAAAAACCATAGCCTTGACTAGATGGACTTTTGCAGGCAAAGTAATTTCTCTGCTTTTTAATATACTGTCTAGGTTGGTCATAACTTTCCTTCTAAGGAGTAAGCATCTTTTAATTTCATGGCTGCAATCACCATCTGCAGTGATTTTGGAGCCAAAAACAAAACAAAACAAAACAAAAAAGTCTGACACTGTTTCCATTGTTTTGCCATCTATTTGCCATGAAGTGATGAGACCAGATGCCATGATTTTCATTTTTTGAATGTTGAGTTTAAGCCAATTTTTTTTACTCTCCTCTTTCACTTTCATCAAGAGGCTCTTTAGTTATTCTTCACTTTTTGCCATAAGGATGGTGTCTCTGCATATCTGAGGTTATTGATATTTCTTCTGACAATCTTGAATCCAGCTTGTGTTTCCTCCAGCCCAGGGTTTCTCATGATGTGCTCTGCATACAAGTAAAATAAGCAGGGTGACAGTATACAGTCTTGACATACTCCTTTTCTTATTTAGAAACAGTCTGTTTTGTTCCTTCTTGATCTGCATACAGGTTTTTCAAGAGGCAGCAGGTGATCTGGTATTCTTATCTCTTTCAGAATTTTCCACAGTTTATTGTGATCCACACAGTCAAAGGCTTTGGCATAGTCAATAAAGCAGAAACATATGTTTTTCTGCAACTCTCTTGCACTTTCGATGATTCAACGGATGTTGGTAATTTGATCTCTGGTTCCTCTGCCTTTTCTAAAACCAACTTGAGCACCTGCAAGTTCACGGTTCACGTACAATTAAAGCCTGGCTTGGAGAATTTTGATCATTCCTTTGCTAGCATGTGAGATGAGTGCAATTGTGTTGTAGTTTGAGTATTCTTTGGCATTGCCTATCTTTGCGATTGGAATGAAAAATGACTTTTTCCAGTCCTGTGGCCACTTTTGAGTTTTCCAAATTTTCTAGCATATTGAGTGCAGCACTTTCACAGAGTCATCTTTCAGCATTTGAAATAACTCAACTGGAATTCCATCACCTCCACTAGCTTTGTTCATAGTGATGCTTCCTAAGGCCCAGTTGACTTCACATTTCAGGATGTCTAGCTCTAGGTGAGTGGTCACACCATCATGATTATCTTGGTCATGAAGATCTTTTTTGTACAGTTTCTCAGTGTATTCTATTCTTGCCATCTCTTAATATCTTCTGCTTCTGTTAGGTCCCTACTATTTCTGTCTTTTATCGAGCCCATGTTATCTTGGTATCTCTAATTTTCTTGAAGAAATCTCTAGTCTTTCCCATTCTGTTGTTTTCCTCTATTTCTTTGCATTGATCACTGAGGAAGGCTTTCTTATCTCTTCTTGTTATTCTTTAGAACTCTGCATTCAAATGGATATATCTTTGACAAGTGTTTTAAGGATTCAGAATCAGAATATACCCTGTAGCAAGGATCTGCCATTCCCAGATGTCTCCTTTAGAATTCTTGTAATTTAACCTTGCTATTATTTTGCTGCTTTGATTGAGACAAAATGAAGAAATAATAAACCTCAACTGAAGTAAATTTAAAAGAGCCATTGTAGCAATGGACTTGCTAGTTATTCCTCACAGGGACAGATAAGACATCAGCCAAGAGATACACATTTGACAATAGAGAAAGAACATGAAGAGATGGTTCCTGGAACTGAATGGTAAGATACGGTAACTCACTATAAAGAATTTTTCACATGAGCTAATGAGAAAGTTATTAAAAATGTAAATACCATGAGCCATTCAAAATCTTCATCAGTAAATCATTGTGCTTGCTATGAGATGATGAATAATTTTTAAATCAAATGCTTACATGAATAGGGACCTCACAGTAAGTAAGTACTGATCCTGCATACATACCTATTTAACTCAGATGACCATTATATCTACTATTGTGGGCAGGAAACCCTTAGAAGAAATGGAGTAGCCATCACAGTCAACAGAAGAGTCTAAAATGCAGTACTTGGATGCAATCTCCAAAATGAACAGATGATCTCTGTTTGTTTCTATGGCAAACCATTCAATATCATGGTAATCAAAGTCTATGCCTTGACTAGTAACACTGAAGATGCTTAAGTTGAATGGTTCTATGATGACCTACAAGACCTTTTAGAACTAACACCCTGAAAAGATGTCCTTTTCATGATAGGGGACTGGAAAAAAAAGTAAGAAGTCAAGAAACATGCGTAGTAACATGTAAATCTGGCCTTGGAGTACAGAATGAAGTGGGGTAAAAGCTAATAGATTTCTGCCAAGAGAACGCACTGGTCATAGCAAACACCCTCCTCCAACAACATAAGAAAAGACGCTACATATGGACATTACCAGATTGTCAACACTGAAATCTGATTAATTATATTTTTTGCAGTAAAGACAAAGAAACTCTATACAGTCAGCAAAAACAGGAGTGGGAGCTGAGTGTGGCTCAGATCATAAACTCCTTATGGCCAAATTTAGACTTAAATTGAAGAAAGTAGGGAAAACCACTAGATCATTCAAGTATGAACTAAATCAACCCCCTTATGACAATACAGTGGAAGTGAGAAATAGATTTAGGGGAGTAGATCTGATAGACAAAATGCCTGTTGAACTATGGACAGAGGTTCATGACATTGTACAAGGGAAATGAATCAAGACCATTTCCAAGAAAGATAAAGGCAAAAAAAGCAAAATGGCTGTCTGAGGAGGCCTTACAGATAGCTGTGAAAAGAAAAGAAGTGAAAAACAAAAGAAAAAAGGGAAGATAATACCCATTTGAATGCAGAGCTCCAAAAAATAACAAGGAGAGATAAGAAAGCCTTCCTCAGTTATCAATGCAAAGAAATATAGGAAAACAACAGAATGGGAAAGACTAAAGTTCTCTTCAAGAAAATTAGAGATACCAAGGGAATATTTCATGCAAAGATGGATTCAATAAAAGACAGATATGGTACAGACGTAACAGAAGCAGAAGATATTAACAAGAGGTGGCAAGAATACACAGAAGAACTGTACAAAAAAGATCTTCGTGAAACAGGTAGTCATGATGGTGTGATCACTCACACTCACCTAGAGCCAGACATACTATAATGTGAGGTCAAGTGGGCCTTAGGAAGCATCACTATGAACAAAGCTGGTGGAGGTGATGGAATTCCTGTTGAGCTATTTCAAATCTCCAAAGATGATGCTGTGAAAGTTCTGCACTCAATTTACTAAATTTGGAAAACTCAACAGTGCCCACAGGACTTGAAAGGAAAGTTCCAATCTGAAAGAAAGGTGATGACAAAGAATGCTCAAAGAACTACACAATTGTACTCATCTCACACGGTAGTAAAGTAATGCTCAAAATTTTCTAGCAAGACTTCAGCAATACATGAACCATCAACTTCCAGATGTTTAAACTGGTTTTAGAAAAGGTAGAGGAACCAAAGATCAAATTGCCAACATCCACTGGATCATCGAAAAAGCAAGAGAGTTGCAAAAATCCCATCTATTTCTGCTTTATTGACTACATCAAAACCTTTGACTGTGTGGATCACAATATACTGGGGAAAATTCTGAAAGAGGTGGGAATACCAGGCCACTTGACCTGCCTCTTGAGAAATCTGTATTCAGATCAAGAAGTAACATTTAGAACTGGACATGGAACAACAGACTGTTTCCAAATACGAAAAGGAGTATGTTAAGGAATCATCGAAAAAGCAAGAGAGTTGCAAAAATCCCATCTATTTCTGCTTTATTGACTACATCAAAACCTTTGACTGTGTGGATCACAATATACTGGGGAAAATTCTGAAAGAGGTGGGAATACCAGGCCACTTGACCTGCCTCTTGAGAAATCTGTATTCAGATCAAGAAGTAACATTTAGAACTGGACATGGAACAACAGACTGTTTCCAAATACGAAAAGGAGTATGTTAAGGCTGTATATTGTCACCCTACTTATTTAAATTATATGCAGCATACATCACGAGAAATGCTTGGCTGGAGGAAGCACAAGTTGGAATCAAGATTACCTGGAGAAATGCCAATAACCTTAGATATGAAGATGACATCACCCTTGTGGCAGAAAGTGAAGAATAACTAAAGAGTCTCTTGATGAAAGTGAAAGATGAGAGTGAAAAAGTTGGCTTAAAACAATATTCAGAAATGAAGATTATGGCATCTGCTCCCATCACTTCATGACAAATAGATAGAGAAACTGTGTCAAACTTCATTTTTAGGGAAAGCAAAATCACTGAAGATGTTGATTGAAGCCATGAAATTAAAAGATGCTTACTTTTCGAAAGAAAGTTATGGCAAACCTAGACAGCAATCAAGACCACAAT
>SJYC01065793.1:0-10059 GCA_006408675.1 Madoqua kirkii | reverse complement strand
TAATTTTTATAAAAAGGAGACAGAATTAATATTCAATACTAAATAATAGTGAAAAAGAGAAACTAACCAATGAATAATGACTTTTAAAAAGATAAAATGATAATATTTTGTGGAGTATTTCTTAATAAGATTATATTTTTTTGAAGAGAGTTAGCAATAGTTAAGTAAGTGATAACAAGAAACTAGGTCTCTCAATCTCTTAACTTGAATATTTAATGAGTCTTTCTATACATTTTGGTGTATTTTTTGTACCAAGTTATTTTTCCCCCACTGGCTCTCAAAAAACATATTTTAAAAAAAAAGAAGGGAGGGAAAGGGAAAACATACTTATTGTTGAAAAAATGTGTGCATGAGTGTATGCTAAGTCACTTCAGTCATGTCTGACTTTTTGCAACTCCATGGACTATAGTTTGCCAGGCTTCTTTATCCATGGGATTCTCCAGTCAATAATACTGGAGTGAGTTGTCGTTTCTTTTCCCAGGGGATCTTCCTGATCCAGGGATGAAACCCACAACTCCTGTGGCTCCTGCTTTGCAGGTGGATTATATCACCAAGCCCCTGGGGAAGCCCTTACAAAAAGTATCACCAATTGTGTATTCATAGAATATTCACTTCTGGGCTTAAGAAGCCAAGTTATCCATCAATGTAATGAGTAAAGGCGAATGTTAATTATTATTGAATAGACAGCTGTTTTTAAGATCTTGTCAATGGACTTCAGGAAAAAGATAACTAGGTATACATCTGTAATCAAACAAAGTTGAGTTTATTACTTGCTTAAATGAGGAGACCATAAACTATGGGGAACCATGGATCATCTCAGTTTTATCAGGACATCACAAAAATTGCTACAGATTGGCATTATGACAAGTAATTATGATAGGCTATTTGAGTATGAGCTCTTTATTCTGAATGATAGGCAATAGGTGAAATTTCATGTCTTAAACTGTATCTTCTATAAGACAGGGGGAATGTTAAAAAGCTAAGTTTACAATTAATAAAGAAGTGGTAGTCACTCCTTCTATCCAGATAGGGATAGTTTGGTATTTAGCACTTTATATGATGACCTTGCTTTTATTTGTCCTTAGACAAAACTACAGAGTGACTTTGTGTTTTCAATTAAACTCATAATTTTTTTAAAGACAGTATCTTTTAAAATTTTTCCTGCTCTATGAGTTTGTTCACATACAAAAGGAGAACACTACAACCCATCTGTGGGTGCCAGGCAAACTTCTAACAAAATCAAGGCACAAACATTGTATCACATAATTTTCCTGGTATAAGAGGAAGCCTTCTTTCTTTCTCAAACCGAACAGAAAAATTACAGCAGCATATATCTAAGTGATCTATCTGTATTAATTACCTATTGCTCTGGAACAGGAACACTGGAATTTAGCATTTTAAAAAAACATTTTTTTTTTAATCTCCAATTCTATGGTTTTGGAACTTAAAATGTGATAGGTAGATGGTTAGGGCTCAGGGTCTTTTATGATGTTACAGTCAAGATGTGGGTTAAGGCTAAAGTAGAAAAGTTTGACTGGGGTTAGAGGGTCTGCTTGCAAAATGACTCAAATACATGGCCTTTTGACAGACTGTCTCGGTCTCTTATCACATGGGCTTGTCCATGTGTAAGAGAAAACCAAGTAAGACGGTAACTGTTGTGAGAGGGCATCAGAGGGCAGACACACTGAAACCATAAATACAGAAAATTAGTCAATCTAATCACATGGAACACAGCCTGGTCTAACTCAATGAAATTAAGCCATGCCCTGTGGGACCACGCAAGACTGGTGGGTCATGGTGGAGAGGTCTGACAGAACATGGTCCACTGGAGAAGGGAATGGAAAACCACTTCAGTATTCTTGCCTTGAGAACCCCATGAACAGTATAAAAAGGCACAATGACAGGATATTGAAAGGGGAACTCCCCAGGTCAGTAGGTGCCCAATATGCTATTGGAGATTAGTGGAGAAATAACTGCAGAAAGAATGAAGGGATGAGGCCAAAGCAAAAACAATACCAAGCTGTGGATATGACTGGTGATAGAAGCAAGGTCTGATGCTGTAAAGAGCAATATTGCATAGGAACCTGGAATGTCAGGTCCATGAATCAACGAAAACTGGAAGTGGTCCAACTCAGCAAGAGTGAACGTCGACATTCTAGGAATCAGCAAACTAAAAAGGACTGGAATGGGTGAATTTAACTCAGTTGACCATTATATCTACTACTGTGGGCAGGAATCGCTCAGAAGAAATGGAGTAGCCATCATGGTCAACAAAAGAGTCCAAAATGCAGTACTTGGATGCAATCTCAAAAACAACAAAATGATCTCTGTTCGTTTCCAAGCCAAACCATTCAATATCAGTAATCCAAGTCTATGCTCCAACCAGTAATGCTTAAGAAGCTGAAATTGAACAGTTCTATGAAGACCTACAAGACCTTTTAGAACTAACACCCCAAAACAATATATTTTTCATTATAGGGGACTGGAATGCAAAAGTAGGAAGTCAAGAAACACCTGAAGTGACAAGCAAGTTTGGCCTTGGAATACAGAATGAATCAGGGCAAAGGCTAATAGAGTTTTGCCAAAAGAACACACTGGTCATACAAACACCCTCTTCCAACAACACAAGAGAAGACTCTACACATAGACATCACCAGATGGTGTACACCAAAATCAGACTGATTATATTCTATGCAGCCAAAGACTGAGAAGCTCTATATAGTCAGTAAAAACAAGACTGGGAGCTGACTATAGCTCAGAACATGAACTCCTTATTGCCAAATTCAGAATGAAATTGAAGAAAGTAGGTAAAACCACTAGACCAATCAGGTATGACCTAAAACACATCCCTTATGATTATGCAGTGGAAGTGAGAAATGGATTCAAGGGATTCGATCTGATACACCAAGTGCCTGAAGAACTATGGACGGAGCTTTGTGACATTGTACAGGAGACAGGGATCAAGACTATCACCTTGGAAAAAAAATGAAAAAGAGCAAAATGGCTCTCTGGAGAGGTCTTACACGCAGCTGTGAAAAGAAAAGAAGCGAAAAGCAAAGGAGAAAATGAAAGATATAAGCATTTGAATGCAGTGTTCTAAAGAATAGCAAAAAGAGATAAGAAAGCCTTTCTCAGTGATCAATGCAAAGAAACAGAGGAAAACAACAGAATGGGAAAGACTAGAGACTGCTTCAAGAAAATTAGAGATACCATGGGAACATTTCATGCAAAGATGTGCTCGATAAAGGACAGAAATGGTCTGGACCTAACAGAAGCAGGAGATATTAAGAAGAGGTGGCAAGAATACACAGAAGAATTGTACAAAAAAGATCTTCATGACCAAGATAATCACAATGGTGTGAGCACTTGCTTACAGCCAGATGTCCTGGAATGTGACGTCAAGTGGGCCTTAAAAAGCATCACTATGAACAAAGCTAGTGGAGGTGATGGAATTCCAGTGGAGCTGAAAGATGATGCTGTGAAAGTGCTGCACTCAATAAGCTGGCTAATGTGGAAAACTCAGCAGTGGACACAGGACTGGAAAAGGTCAGTTTTCATTTCAATTCCAAAGAAAGGCAATGCCAAAGAATGCTCACACTAGTGCACAATTGCACTCATCTCACATGCTAGTAAAGGAATGTTCAAAATTCTCGGAACCAGGCTTCAGCAATACGTGAACTGTGAACTTTCTGATGTTCAAGCTGGTTTTAGAAATGCAGAGGAACCAGAGATCGAATTGCCAACATCCACTGGATCATGGAAAAAGGAAGAGAGTTCCAGAAAAAATATCTATTTCTGCTTTATTGACTATGCCAAGACCTTTGACTGTGTGGATCATAATAAACAGTGAAAAATTCTGAAAGAGATAGGAGTACCAGACCACCTGAGCTGCCTCTTGAGAAACATCTATTCAGGTCAGGAAGCAACAGTTAGAACTGGACATGGAACAACAGATTGGTTCCAAATAGGAAAAGAAGTACATCAAGTCTGTATATTGTTACTCTGCTTACTTAACTTATATGCAGAGTATTTCATGAGAAACGCTGGACTGGAAGAAACACAAGCTGGAATCAAGATTGCCAGGAGAAATATCCATAACCTCAGATATGCAGATGATACCACCCTTATGGCAGAAAGTGAAGAGGAAATAAAAAACCTCCTGATGAAAGTGAAAGAGGAGAGTGAAAAAATTGGCTTAAAGCTCAATATTCAGAAAATGAAGATCATGGCATCTGGTCCCATCACTTCATGGGAAATAAAGAAACAGTGGAAACTGTCAGACTTTATTTTTGGGGGCTCCAAAATCACTGCAGATGGTGACTGCAGCCATGAAAATAAAAGACACTTAGTCCTTGGAAGAAAAGTTATGACCAACCTAGATAGTGTATTCAAAAGCAGAGACATTACTTTGCCAACAGAGGTCCATCTAGGGAAGGCTATGGTTTTTACAGTGGTCATGTATGGATGTGAGAGTTGGACTGTGAAGATGGCTGAGCACCGAAGAATTGCTGCTTTTGAACTGTGGTGTTGGAGAAGACTCTTGAGAGTCCCTTGGACTGCAAGGAGATCCAACCAGTCCATTCTAAAGGAGATCAGCCCTGGGTGTTATTTGGAAGGAATGATGCTAAAGCTAAAACTCTAATACTTTGGCCACCTCATGTGAAGAGTTGACTCATTGGAAAAGACTTTGATGCTGGGAGGGATTAGGGCCAGAAGGAAAATGGGATGACAGAGGATGAGATGGCTGGATCACATCACTGGCTGGATGGATGTGAATCTGAGTGAACTCTGGGCATTGGTGATGGAGAGGGAGGCCTGGCATGCTGCAATTCATGGGGTCACAAAGAGTAGGACACGACTGAACAACTGAACTGAACTGAACTGATCTTGTCCATGAGATTGCGTGGATATCCTAAAATCAATGGCAATTTGTTTCTCAAAATACATGACTGAAGCTGCCACATCTTTTATGATCTATCATCAGAAATCATACCCACAGTTTCTTCAGTGTTTTAATGGTTATTGCTATGGACTGTATGGTAGTAGCGATTTAGTCACTAAGTCGTGTCCAACTGAATGTCTCTCAAAAATTTATATGTTGAATTTCTAACCCCATGATAACAATTGAATGTAGAACCTTTGGGAAGTAATTGAGTTTAGATGAAGTCTTGAGAGGGCTTCCTTAGTGGCTTAGTCAGTAAAGAATCTGCCTGCAGTGCAAAAGACTCAGTTTGGGTCCTGGGTCAAGAAGATCTCCTGGAGAAGGAGATGGCAATGCACTCCAGTATTCTTGCCTGGAGAACTCCATGGACAGAGAAGCCTGGCAGACTCTAGTCCAGGGGGTTGCAAAGAGTCAGACATGACTTAACAACTAAATCACAACCACCAAAGTCATGAGACTGGTGTTCTTAAAAGTAAAGAAAAAGACTAGAACTCTCCTTTTCTGACATGTGAGAATCCAGCAAGAAGTTGGCCATCTGCAAAGCAGGAAAAGAGCTCTCCCTAGAGCTCTGTTCAGCACTTTGATCTGGAACCATCCAGCCTCCAAACTATGAGAAAATAAACGCTTGTGGTCTAAGCTACTCAGTCTATGCTATTTTAACATCCTAAACTAAGACATCCATCTATAGCAAGCCAGTTCATTGTGAGGTGGAACTACATAAGCATATGAATACTAGGGGCAAAGGGACATGATTGGCTATTTCAGTGCGGTTACTACACCCATTCCAAAGTAAATACTAAAAGAATTTTGTACTGTATGATTTCTGCATACAGCAATACATAGATTCTTCCTTTTAATAAAATAACTAAATAGAAATCACAGACCACTTTGTTTGAAGCCTTGGCACCAAGTATGGTAGAGAAACATTTGAACAAGCAATACCAAGAGGATATATCTATAGTAATGTTGTAAGTAGCATTAAAGATTCAGAAGGTACAGAATGATTATTTTTTTCTATGTGCTAAAATGTAAACTAGAACAGACAATAAAGGAGGCTATACAGGGATATTGCCTTTACTATTGAATTTATTATGCCAATAATAAGCAAAGCAAAACAACTTACTTTGTATGAGAACTTGAAAGCTGCCAAAGTACTTATCCGACTAACTTAAAGAAATACAAAGTTTTCTGATGATGTTAACCATTCTGTCACCAGTGCCAGAGACACGTGAATAGCATGAATATTCAGCATCAAATTCAGGCAAAGGAATACGGGGCAACTTTCTACTACTGCCACAAACTGTTGTGCAAATGGTGCAATTTAGCTGCCCAGAAGCAAAGAAATATTTTAAAAAAGAGTATACTTGAACAGAGAGCTTATCTGAAATGACAATGAGAAATCTAAATTTTCAATTAAATGGGGAAGGTACTTTCCTACTAAACATATGAACTCATACCAATATTGTTCAAACTTGATAATAGAAAAACCCTATTCAAATGAGGAAAATAATTTTCATGAATTCCTGAATGCTGATTTAGATTATTATTAATATAATTCTATTTAAATATGTAAAGCTACAACATTTGGTATCAATTCATAGCTAATATTGCTATCGCTAAGTCACTTCAGTAATGTCCAACTCTGTGCAATCCCATAGACGGCAGCCCACCAGCCTCCCCCGTCCCTGGGATTCTCCAGGCAAGAACCTTGGAGTCGGTTGTCATTTCCTTCTCCAATGCATGAAAGCAAAAGGTGAAAGGGAAGTCGCTCAGTCATATACGACTTAGTGACCTCATGGACTGCAGCCTACCAGTCTCCTCCATCCATGGGATTTTTCAGGCAAGAGTACTGGAGTGGGGTGCCATTGCCTTCTTCGCCATAGCTAATACAAAGAGACAAAATAAGCACACACTTTTATAATCAATATGAAAATGCACTTAAAATAACCTTTAAATGAATCCTTCTACAATGCATGAAAGCAAAAGGTGAAAGGGAAGTCGCTCAGTCATATACGACTTAGTGACCTCATGGACTGCAGCCTACCAGTCTCCTCCATCCATGGGATTTTTCAGGCAAGAGTACTGGAGTGGGGTGCCATTGCCTTCTTCGCCATAGCTAATACAAAGAGACAAAATAAGCACACACTTTTATAATCAATATGAAAATGCACTTAAAATAACCTTTAAATGAAGATATGATGTTCATAAGTGGAATTTCTTATGAAATAAATATTATATGGTATGCCATAGCATTTCTTTAAATTCAGCACATCTGTAGAACTATGTGCTTCAGGATAACTCACATCTATCACTTATCTAAACTTAGGCTATTGGAGAGCACTTATTGTAGTCATGGCATCATATGACCTTGAGTAGATATGGATATTAAGTCATGAAATATTGAATCTGTCTCATATTTTGACAATCGATTTGGTGTTATTATTATAGTAAAGATAATTGTAAACAAAATGCAAAGAAGATACTATAGTAGCATGATTTTAATTGACTGCAAAATGCTGATGCAGACAATCCAACACACATACACACACATCCTAGTATACAATGTATATATATTCATGTGCATATTTAAATTAGCATGAAATTAAATATAAAATTGGGAACATAAATAAACTTTTATAATTCCTAACTATGCATTTTGGAGAAAAAGGGAAAAAATGGATGAAAAACATTTTCTGCTGTTTGAATGGAAGTGAAGGTAGGAGTAGCTGAAAGATTTCGAATCTAGTTGAGGCACCAGCTACTATTAGGAAATTGTAATGGTGAGAGTTAGAAAGAAATATATGCTAAGAAAAGTACTGCACACACACACAAAAAGTGCTATGAATTTCTATGGCATCTGTGCCAGATAAATATAAGTATTTATATAACTTTGGATTAAGGCCTAATATGCTTGATCCTTGGAAGAAAAGCTATGACAAAACTAGACAGAGTATTAAAGATCAGAGACATCACTTTGCCAACAAAGTTCCATATAATTGAAGCTAATGTTTTTCCAGTAGTTATATATGGATGTGAAAGGTGGGCCATAAAGAAGGCTGAGTGCCAAAGAATCATGTTTTTGAGTTGTGGTGTTGGAAATAACACTCGAGAGTCCCTTGGACAGGAAGGAGATCAACCCAGTCAATCCTAAAGTTAATCAATGCTGAATATTCATTAGAAGGATTGATGCTGAAGCTGAAGCTCCAATATTTTGGTCACCTCATATACAGAGCCAGTTCACTGGAAAAGACCCTGATGCTGGGAAAGACTGAAGGCAGAAAGAGAAGGGAGTGATAGACCATGAGATGGTTGGATGGTATCACCAACTCAAAGGACATGAGTTTGAGTAAACTCCAAGAGACAGTGGAGGACAGGCAAGCCTGGTGTGCTGCAGTCCATGGGATTGCAAAGAGTTAGACAGTTAATGATGAAACAAAAACAACATAGTTCCAGTACTAGAGCCTAGTTTCTATGTATTTCTTTGGTGGGAATTGAACTAGCTGGGGAAATAATTCTGCAAAATTCATGTACATTGTTATCCATTAATAATTTATATTGAGAGTTAAGTGTATAATCTATAAATACAGATTATTTAAATACTTATTAGGTTTATTGTTTACAAGAAAACCAATTCCATTTAACACTGCTAGATACTGTAGATACAGAACAACGCTATTATATCTGCTTTTTGAGAAGCTGTTAAATTCTGGCATTCTAGAATGTATTATGGTGCTTTGTTTCCATTTTAAACAAAAATATTTTACAATCTCTACACTTTCTTTTTATTTACAGTGTCCTGCTAACAAACACTTCCTCACTATTCCACACAAGAATCTGGTTATAAAAACTGAGGAGAATTCACAGAATGGAACACCTGTCAGAATTACACCAAACCAGCATCCTGCTTACTTACAGTGGGCAAAGAACAGGAAAATTAAGAGCAAGTCTTTTCCTCTAACTTCATGGCAATTTCATTTGTACAGTACTGTGAAACAATGTGAAAATTGTTTAAATGTATCATGAAATATGCTATTTACTTATAAGTTTTCTGATCCTAAAAGTCTAATTTGCATTCAACCAAATGTCTGTGACTATTAAAGAGAAGAATTTAAAAGAGAAGAAAAGCCAAGTAGATGCAATTATTTTTATTGGCAAGCAGACATTGAAATCTAAAATATAAGTTCATATGATTGTTCTCATATTTAAATTGAAAACTCCCCATTGCTGAATAACATAGGAGTTGTGATTTAGGCAGTCTTTTAGCTCTACCTGTTAGGGTGAATTCTTGCAAAATGTATATTTTCAAGAGTGCACAAAGCAAATGATTCTATGTGTCAAAGAAATAAACTTTTGTATCAAGTAAACATTTCTAATCAATTTTCAGGGCTCATTTTTAAGAAATTGAAAAAATATATATTTTAAACTGTATAAATGTACGGATGTCTGAAGAGAAGATATTATACTTTAGCAAGCAGATTGATTGCTGGAGAAGACTCTTGAGAGTCCCTTGGACAGCAAGGAGATCAAACCTGTCATTACTAAAGAAAATCAACACTGAATATTCATCGGAAGGACTGATGCTGAAGCTGAAGCTCCAATACTCTGGCCACATGATATGAAGAGCTGACTCACTGGAAAATAATCTGATGCCAGGAAAGACTGAGGACAGGAGAATAAGGGGGTGACAGAAGATGAGATGGTTGGATGGCATCACCAACTCAATAGACATATGAGTTTGAGCAAATTCTGAGAGATAGTGAAGGACAGGGAAGCCTGGTGTGTTGCAGTCCATGGGTTGCAAAGAGTCAGACATGACTTAGGGACTGAATGAGAAGCATATTATAAAAGATAATGATATTTTTAAGTGGATAATATGCACACTCATTGTGTAATTCCTTACTTCTATGCCCGTTTCATATAAAAGATTAATAGTTTTCTATATTCAGATAATGTGCACTTAATACAGATTTTAAAACTAAATTCAAGTATTCAATTCACCATTATTCACATCACCAGTATTGGGTCATAAAATCATTTTATACCCTTATTAAACAAATCAAATTTCATTGTAAATCAAGGAGTCAGTTTTAAAAAGACACACTGAACTCTCTGAAACT
>SJYC01065791.1:0-24041 GCA_006408675.1 Madoqua kirkii | reverse complement strand
TATTAAAAATAAATAAATAAAAGAGGATTTGTAGATTTACTAAAAAAAAAAATAGAAATGCCCTAAATATATTTTATATCCCTACATCACTAATATACTAAATCTCTACTCAGATTAGTTAGATACTTGGACTTGTTCTACTTTTACTGGAAGCTTTTTATGAATCATTTGTGCTCAGTTGCTCAGTTGTGTCCAACTCTTTGTGACCCCATAGACTGTGACCTGCCAGTCTCCTCTGTCCGTGGAATTTCCCAGGCAAGAATACTGGAGTGGGTCACTATGCCATCCTGCAGGAGATATTCCAGACCCACAGGAACTCACATCTCCTGTGGCTCCTGCATTGGCAGTTAAATTCTTTACCATTGCGCCACTTAGGAACTTAGGAAGCCCCTTATGCCTCTCATCTCTCTTCTAATTGGGCTTCCATGTTTATCATTTACTTGGTATCACTGAACATTGCTTTACTGAGTTTAATGTTCAGTTCTCTTTTCAGCATTATCAAAATACATTGATATAATTTAATAATGCAAGGATATAACCACAGTGATCTCTGGGCTCTGACCTAGGCTGAGTTGGTTCTCTGGTGGACTCAGGTAATCATTCTTGGATTCATTGACTCTGTCCTTCTTCTGCAGTGTCTTCTGGACTCTTCAACTCAACTACATGGAAATCCTGAGAGGAAGGTCTCCATGTGGAAGTCTGATTCTCTTCCTGGATGGTTGATGATGGAGACTGAAGCTCTGTCGCCATACAAGATAGCACGAAGAGGTCAAGCACTGGTCCTTTACTCAGATTTAGAACTTCAAAAACAACAACCATGCCTTGTCCAGGCCCAGGTTGTACAAGCTCAGGGATGCAGCAGAACTGGTTTTTTACATCTCTCTCTGTCTGCTCATAGGTACATGACCCTCTTGTTACAGTGACCTGTAAGTACCTGAATTCTCTGTTGGACTTCATCTGACACAAAGTACTTTTTATCCCCTTCCTGATTCTCTGTTTCTAGGATGCAGTTATAAGTTAGGTAATTCAGTTATGAATCCTTTTCCATCATCTTTCATGTTTTCCAGAAGTCTAAACTCCTATCACAACTAGCTAGATTGAGGCAACTGTCTTGAATAGATCCCTTGGGTCAATAAAGCATTGACTTGTGATGGCTACACAGCTCGTGGAACCCTGTGAAACCTGTTATTCTCCGCTTATAAGAGGGACAACAAATTGCCAGTCCAGGTTTGATGCATGATACTGGATGCTCAGGGCTGGTGCACTGGGATGACCTGGAGGGATGGTATGGGGAGGGAGGTGGGAGGGGGGTTCAGGATGGGGAACACGTGTGGCAAATTCATGTTGATGTATGCCAAAACCAATACACTATTGTAAAGTTAAAAAAAAAAAAAAGAACAGCATCATTCCATTAATGGGCATAATTGGGCAGTGCACTCTTTGGCTTCCTGACGTTCCTTAAAACTGTTAGGTATTTCATACTTGGAACCTTTCCCTAGTGGCTCAGTTGTTGAAAAATCTGTATGCAATGCAAGAGATCACCTGCAAAGCAGGAGACATAAGTTTAATCTCTGGGGAGATGCCTGGGAAAAGGAACTGGTTACTCAATCCAACATTCTTGCCTGGGAAATCCCATGGACAGAGGAGCCTGGTGGGTTACAATCCATGGGGTCACAAGATTCAAACACGCCTGAGTGACTAAACCACCACCACCACGTCATACTTATATCTGAAGCTGAGAGTTATCATTTTGCTCCTCATTGTAAAAGGCTTATGTTATGAGATATATTTAAGTATTTTTAATATACCATAACCTATGTTTGCACATAATCAGGATGATCTGATTTAGTTTTTAGAGAAGTTCCTTCTATGAGGTAGTACTATTGTAACTCCATCCTTCATTTCAGGAATGGGGTTCAGAGGAATTTACTGTTCTGAAATTGATGAACTGATTTTGGGATAGAATCTTGATTGGGGTTCTCTCAGAATGCTTCCAGTTTTCATAATTTGGATTGTCATTTCCAACCAGGGATGGTTTTGCTCTTGGTTACTTGGCAGTTGAAGGTGAAATGCCGCAAAACACCCACAGTAAACAAGGTATCATTCAACACAGCTATCCTGCCCTAAATGTTAACCGTTAGAACTGGAGCATGTGTGTGTACTCAGTCACTCCAGTCCTGTCCAACTCTTTGCAACCACATGAATTTTGTAGCCTGCCTGGCTTCTCTGTTGATGAGATTCTCCAGGCAAGAATACTGGAATGGGTTGCCATAGAACTGGAGAAAAACTCTTTGTATCAGCACTTCTCTCACCTCCTAGTACATACAAGTCAGCAGGAATTCTATTTCAAGTGCAAATTCTGATTGAACAGGTCCTCAGTAGGCCCTTAGACTCTATTTCTAACAAGCTACTGGGCTGTATGATGATGCAGGTCTGAGTATGTGGGTCTCACTTTCAAAACAAAGCACCAGTTCTGTGTTAAATTCAGGTATAGGAGCTTGAAAGTGAAAGTCGCTCAGTCATGTATGACTCTTTGTGACCCCATGGACTATACAGTCCATGGAATTCTCCAGGCAAGAATACTGGAGTGGGTAGCCTTTCTGTTCTCCAGGGGATCTTCCCAATCGTGGGACTGAATCCAGGTCTTCTACATTGCAGGTGGATATTTTATCAGCTGAGCCACAAGGAAAGTCCAAGAATACTGGAGTGTGTAGCCTATCCCTTCTCCAGGGGATCTTCCCATTCTAGGAATTGAACCAGGGTCTCTTGCAATGCTTTAACTTATGTTAAATTCATGTATAGGTACTTGAATTTTTATGTGACTGAGTGGCTGATATATGTTAATTGCTTCATAGTGTCTGACTCTTTGCTATCCCTTGGATTGCAGCCTGCCAAGGTCCTATCTCCATGGAATTCTCCATGGCAAGAATACTGGAGTAAGTTGCCATTCCCTTTCCAGGGGATAATCCAAACCCAGGGATCAAACATGGGACTCCATACTGCAGGCAGATTCTTTACCATTTGAGCCCTCTGGAAATTCATATATATATATATATATATGTATGTATGTGTGTGTGTGTGTGTGAAAAAGATGGTGTAATAGGCAGAATATTGGCCTCTAAACAATGTCCACATCTTAAGCCCCCAAACTTTTCTAATATGTCAGTTTACATAAAGGGGAATATAACTAATAGGGAAAATAAAATTTGCTATTCATTGACCTTAAAATGAGATTAGCTTGGATTATCCAGGTTGGTATAAGATATCCTTTTGGTCTTCTAGAAGCAAAGGTCAGGGGAAGAAATAAAATCAGAGAAAGATTTGAAGATACTCTACCACTGGCTTTGAAGATGAGGAAGGACCATGAATCCAGGAATACAGGTGCCCCTAGAAAGTTACCTAGGAAGGCAATGTATTCTTCCCTGAAGCATCCAGACAGACTGCAGTTCTCAAAGACGTCTTTTGTTCAGTCCCATGAGTTAAATCTTGACTTGTGATCCTTAGAACTTTAATTTTAAGGCACAATTTATTAATTTGTAATAGCAGCAGTAAGAATGCAATATATACATTTATCCAATTAAATATGATTTGAAGGTACTACTGAGTTTAAACTTCTCTAGTCAGTCATTTATCTTACCTTGGACGTGGGATATCTCTTCATGGATGCTCCAGCAAAACGCAGCCACTGCTCCTTACCTTGGGCGAAGGGTATGTCCTCACCACCTCCCCTCCTGACCTTGAACATGGAATAGCTTCTCTAGGCCCTCCTGTGCCTGCACAGCCACAGCTTCTTGGACATGGGGTAGCTTCTCTCTGCTGCTGCCCCTGATCTCAGATGTAGGGTAGCTCCTCTTGGCTGCTCCTGCACTGTTGCAGCCTGGCATTCTTGGCCACTGCTCCTGACCTCGGACACAGGGTAGTTTCTCTTGGCCACCACCCCTCGGGCATGGGGTTCTCTCGGGTTCTGCCCTTGACTTCAGATGTTGGGTAGCTCCTCTCGACCATGGTTGTGCACTGTCGCAGCCATCCAAGTTAAGAGAAACCCAAGTAAGATTGTGGGTGTTGCAAGAGGGCATTGGGGTAGACACATTGAAACCATACTCACAGAAAACTAGTCAATCTAATCACACTAGGACCACAGCCTTGTCTAACTCAATGAAAATAAGTCATACCATGTGGGGCCAACCAAGATGGGCGGGTCATGGTGGAGAAGTCTGACAGAATGTCCACTGGAGAATGGAATGGCAAACTACTTCAGTACTCTTGCCTTGAGAATCTCATGAACAGTACAAAAAGGCAAAATGATAGTATACTGAAAGAGGAACTCCCCATGTCATTAGGTGCCCAATATGCTACTGGAGATCAGTGGAGAAAAAACTCCATAAAGAATTAAGGGATGGAGCCAAAATAAAAACAATACCCAGCTGTGGATGTGACTGGTGATAGAAGCAAGGTCTGATGCTGTAAAGAGCAATACTGCATAGGAACGTGGAATGTTAGGTCCATGAATTAAGGCAAGTTGGAAGTGGTCAAACAGGAGATGGCAAGAGTGAATGTCGACATTCTAGGAATCAGAAAACTAAAATGGACTGGAATGAGTGAATTTAACTCAGATGACCATTATAGATACTACTGTGGGCAGGAATCTCTTAGAAGAAATAAAGTAGCCATCACAGTCAACAAAAGAGTCCAAAATGCAAGCCTTGGATGCAGTCTCAAAAATGACAGAATGATCTCTGTTAGTTTCCAAAGCAAACCATTCAGTATCACAGTTATCCAAGTCTATGTCCCAACCATAATAGTGAAGAAGCTGAAGAGTTCTCTGAAAACCTACAAGACCTTTTAGAACTAACATCCAAAAAGATGTCCTTTTCATTATAGGAGACTGGAATGTAAAAGTAGGAAGTCAAAAATACCTGGAGTAACGGGTAAATTTGGCCTTGGAATACAGAATGAAGCAGGACAAAGGCTAATAGAGCTTTGCCAAGAGAATGCACTGTTTGCCAAGCAAATACCCTTTTCCAACAACACAGGAAAAAACTCTACACATGGATATCACCAGATGGTCAACACCAAAATCAGATTGATTATATTCTTTGCAGCCAAAGCTGCAGAAGATCTATACAGTCAGCAAAAACAAGACCAGGAGCTGACTGTGGCTCAGATCATGAGATCCTTATTGCCAAATTCAGACTTAAATTGAAGAAAGGAGGAAAAACCACTCGGCCATTCAGGTATGACCTAAATCAAATCCCTTATAATTATACAGTGGAAGTGAGAAATAGATTTAAGGGACTAGATCTGATAGAGTGCTTGATGAACTATGGAATGAGGTTCGAGACACTACAGGAGACAGGGATCAAGACCACGACCATGGAAAAGAAAATGCAAAAAAGCAAAATGGCTGTCTGGGGAGGCCTTACAAATAGCTGTGAAAAGAAGAGAGGTGAAAAGCAAAGGAGAAAAGGATAGATATAAGCATCTGAATGAAGAGTTACAAAGAATAGCAAGAAGAGATAAGAAAGCCTTCCTCAGCAATCAATGCAAAGAAATAGAGGAAAACAACAGAATGGGAAAGACTAGAGATCTCTTCAAGAAAATTAGAGATACCAAGGGAACATTTCATGGAAAGATGGGCTCAATAAAGAACAGAAATGGTCTAGACTTAACAGAAGCAAAATATATCAAGAAGAGGTGGCAAAAATACACAGAAGAACTGTAAAAAAAGTCTTCACGACCAAGATAATCACGACAGTGTGGTCACTCACCTAGAGCCAGACATCATGGAATGTGAAGTCTAGTGGGCCTTAGAAAACATCACTATAAACAAACCTAGTGGAGGTGATGGAATTTCAGTTGAGCTATTTCAAATCCTGAAAGATGATGTTGTGAAAGTGCTGCACTTAATATGCCAGCAAATTTGGAAAACTCAGCAGTGGCCACAGGACTGGAAAACGTGTTTTTCTTCCAATCCCAAAGAAAGATAATGTCAAACATTGCTCAAACTACCACACAATTGCATTCATTCAACAAGCTAGTAAAGTAATGCTCAAAATTCTCCAAGCCAGTCTTTAGCAATACCTACACCGTGAACTTCGAGATATTCAAGCTGGTTTTTTAAAAGACAGAGGAACCAGAGATCAAATTGTCAACATCCACTGGATCATCCAAAAAGCAAGAGAGTTCCAGAAAACAAAATCTATTATGTTTTATTGACTATGCCAAAGCCTTTGCTTGTGTGGATCACAAGAAACTGTGGAAAATTCTGAGAGAGATGGGAATACCAGACCATGTGACCTGCTTCTTGAGAAACCTATATGCAGGTCAGGATGGAGTAGTTAGAACTGGACATGGAACAACAGACCAGTTCCAAATAGGAAAAGGTGTATGTCAAGGCTGTATATTGTCACCCTGCTTATTTAACTTATATGCAGAGTATATGAGAAACGCTTGTTGGAAGAAGCACAGACTGGAATCAAGATTGCTGGGAGGAATATCAATATACTCAGATATGCAGATGACACCACCTTATGGCAGATGGACGTGAGTCTGAGTGAACTCCGAGAGATGGTGATAAACAGGGAGGCCTGGTGTGCTGCGATTCATGGGGTTGCAAAGAGTCGGACACGACTGAGCCACTGAACTGAACTGAACTGTATTGAATCTACGGGTCAGTTTGGTGGAATGCTACCATATTAACTCTATTATCTTCTAATCCATGAACATGGGATGTTTATCTATTGCCTTGAGTCTTCCCTGGCTTCTTTTGATGATCTTTTATAGATTTTAGTGTAAAATCTACTACTTTCTATAGATTGCTTCTTAGTCAGAGTACATAACCACAGGCATGTGTGAGTTTATCTCTACTTTCTATCCTGTTCCATTGATGTAGATTTCTATTTTTGTACCAGCACCATACTGTTTTAATGACTGCAGATTTTTAGTACAGTCTGATTTCAGGGACTCTGATTCATCTAGTTCTATTTAATTTTCTCAAAACTGCTTTTTCTATTCCATACAAATTGCACTTTTTGTTTTAGTTTTGTGAAAAAGGACATATAAAACAAACCCACAGTTAGCATCATACTCAACAGTGGAAAGCTGAAAGCATTTTCCTTAATTAAAACATTTAGATAAATTCCTCTTAACCATTTCTGTAATACTCACATCATTTTGTGTGTGTGTATGTGCACTGCATATGTCAACTGGTGTTCCTGATGGTATCTCTGTGGATGTTTTTTTCTTAGAGTTTAGGTTACTTTGTTGTATATCAGCACTCTCTGGATCCAAGGAAATGTATGACTTTGTAGTTTCTAGGACTATTTCTCATTACTAGCTTGGTATTACCTTTTCCATTTCTATTTCTTAGCCAGATGTGTGACTACCCTCTATTTTCTTTGATATTTAAAAAATTTTGCTTTAATTTTGTTTTATACTTTAAATCATCAGATAGACTATACCCTAAGACCACAATTATTAACACAGCACCACATTATAAAATCTTTCATAATGTGTATACACATAGTTTTATTTTGCTGTTGATACTTGATTTTCAGTGGAGACATTATAAAACTTTATTCTTTAAAATGTCTTCATCAAATATTGAAAAATATATAGAATATGCTCTACATAATTATAATACTAGTATTTCAACCCCCAAAATAAATAATTTCAAAGTAAAATTATCTGAATTGTCTCTAAAATATTTTTACAATATATATCCAAACCAGAGGCCTACTAAAATTGACATCATGTCAATTGACATCATGACAACTTGACTATCATGTCATTTTGTCACTTTGATCTAGGATAGTCTTATGCGCCTTTTATAAGGATACTGACATTAGAAGAGTCTGCATTTGCCTAATTGTTTCCTCATGATGTCATTTAACTTGTGTGCCTTTCTCCTGTATTTCATGTGTACTGAAAGTCTGGTTTCAAAGAACAGGTACCTGTAAGCTTTTTCTAGAATTGGCCAGAAAGTAGGTATTTTTGGCTTTGTAGTCTTGCATTCTCTTTCACAAGCACTCAACTGGATATTGTAGCATGAAAGCAGCTATGGCATCAGTCTTTCCAATGGATATTCAGGACTGATTTCCTTTACAACTGACTGGTTTGATCTCCTTGATGTCCAAGGGGCTCTCAAGAGTCTTCTCAAACACCTAAATAAAGCCTGGATTGGATTTAGGTTAGACTGATTTGCCACAATCTTTTATTTTACAAGTGAGATGCTGTAAACTCACATTTTATCAGGAAATACAAAATGCCAGACATACTTTGTATGTTGAAATTGATTATTAATTCATCTGGTGGCTGTCTAATCTAACAATGTAAAATAACACTTTGTTCCTTTTAATTAATCAGTTATCTCTTAGGAAATTTTGTGGAATAGTCTTGTCTTTCAACAAGATTTTCCCCTTTGCTTTTAGTGCTGATTTACTAAATACTGTAAAGTTATCACAATCTATTTCTATCATATCTTCCATATTTATTGGCTGATACTTTTTCTTATCACTATCCTCAACTAGGCTTCAGCATTACGTGAACCGAGAACTTCCAGGTGTTCAAGCTGGGTTTAGAAAATGCAGAGTAAACAGAGATAAAATTATCAACATTCACTGGATCATAGACAAAGCAAGGGAATTCCCCTCAAAACTTCTGTTTCATTGACTATGCTAAAGCCTTTGACTGTGAATCATAACAAATTGGGAAAACTTAAAGAGTTGTGAATACCAGATCATCTTAACTGTCTCCTGAGAATCCTGTATGCGGGTCAAGAAACAACAATTGAAACCCTGTATGGACAACTGACTGGTACAGAATTGAAAAAGGAGAACGATTAGGCTGTTTATTGTCACCCTGTTTATTTAACTTATACACAGAGCACTTTATGCTATATGTCAGCCGGGCTGGATGAGTTACAAGCTGGAACTAAGATTACCAGGACCTCAGAGATGTGGATGATACCACTCTAACGGCAGAAAGTGAAGAGGAACTAAAGCACCTCTTGATGAGCGTGAAGGAAGAGAGGGAAAATGCCAGCTTAAAACTCAATAGTAAAAAATAAGATCGTGGCATCTGGTCCCATTGCTGCTGCTGCTAATTTGCTTCAGTCATGTCTGACTCTGTGTGACCCCATAGACGGCAGCCCACCAGGCTCCCCCGTCCCTGGGATTCTCAAGGCAAGAACACTGGAGTGAGGTGCCATTGCTTTCTCTTCTGGTCCCTTTACTTCAAGTCAAATAGAAGGGGAAAAGTTGGAAACTGTGACATATTTCCTCTTCTTGGGCTCTAAAATCATTGTGGATAGTGTCTACAGCCATGAAATTAGAAGACAATTGTTTCTTGGCAGGAGAGCTATGACAAACCTAAACAGTGCATTAAAATCAAAGACACCATTTTGCTGACAAAGGTCTGTATAGTCAAGGCTATGGTCTTTTCAGTAGTCATCTAAGGATGTGAGCCTGGACAGTAAAGAAGTCAGAGCACTGGAGAATTGATGCTTTTGAACTGTGCTACTGGAGAAGACTCTTGGGAGTCCCTTAGAAAGCAAAGTGATCAAACCAGTAAATCTCTTTTTTTTTAATTTTTAAAAATCAATTTATTTATTTATTTTACTTTACAATATTGTACTGGTTTTGCCATACATTGACTTGAATCTGCCATGAGTGTACATGTGTTCCCCATCCTGAACCCCCCTCCCACCTCCCTCCCCTTCCCATCCCTCTAGGTCATCCCAGTGCACCAGCCCCAAGCACCCCGTATCATGCATCAAATATGGACTGGTGATTCATTTACATGTGATATTTTACATGTTTCAGTGACATTCTCCCAAGCCATCCCACCCTCATCCTCTCCCACACAGTCCAAAACTGTGTCTCTTACTGTATCACATACAAGGTTATTGTTACCTTCTTTCTAAATTCCATATATATGCATTAGTATACTATATTGGTGTTTTTCTTTCTGGCTTACTTCACTCTGTATAATAGGCTCCAGTTTCATCCACCTCATTAGAACTGATTCAAATGTATTTTTTAATGGCTGGGTAATATTCCATTGTGTATATGTACCACAGCTTTCTTATCCATTCATCTGCTGATGGACATCTAGGTTGCTTCCATGTCCTGGCTATTATAAACAGTGCTGTAATGAACATTGGGGTACACGTGTGTCTCTTTTGATTCTGGTTTCCTCAGTGTGTATGCCCAGCAGTGGGATTGCTGGTCATAAAGCAGTTTTATTTCCAGTTTTTTTAAGGAATCAGCCACAGTCTAGAGAGGCTGTACTAGTTTGCATTCCCACCAACAGTACAAGAGGGTCCCCTTTTCTCCACACCTTCTTCAGCACTCATTGCTTGTAGACTTTTGGGTTGCAGCCATTCTGACTGGTGTGAAATGGTACCTCATTTTGGTTTTGATTTGCATTTCTCTGATAATGAGTGATGTTGAGCATCTTTTCATGTGTTAGCCATCTGTATGTCTTCTTTAGAGAAATGTCTGCTTAGTTCTTTGGCCCACTTTTTGATTGGGTCGTTTATTTTTCTGGAATTGAGCTGCAGGAGTTGCTTGTATATTTTTGAGATTAATTCTTTGTCATTTGCTTCATTTGCTATTATTTTCTCCCATTTTGAAGGCTCTCTTTTCACCTGTTTATAGTTTCCTTTGTTGTACAAAAGATTTTAATTTTAATGAGGTCCCATTTGTTTATTTTTGTTTTTATTTTCAATATTCTGTGAGGTGAGTCATAGAGGATCCTGCTGTGATTTATGTCGGACAATGCTTTGCCTATGTTTTCATCCATTGTGTATATGTACCACAGCTTTCTTATCCATTCATCTGCTGATGGACATCTAGGTTGCTTCCATGTCCTGGCTATTATAAACAGTGCTGTAATGAACATTGGGGTACACGTGTGTCTCTTTTGATTCTGGTTTCCTCAGTGTGTATGCCCAGCAGTGGGATTGCTGGTCATAAAGCAGTTTTATTTCCAGTTTTTTTAAGGAATCAGCCACAGTCTAGAGAGGCTGTACTAGTTTGCATTCCCACCAACAGTACAAGAGGGTCCCCTTTTCTCCACACCTTCTTCAGCACTCATTGCTTGTAGACTTTTGGGTTGCAGCCATTCTGACTGGTGTGAAATGGTACCTCATTTTGGTTTTGATTTGCATTTCTCTGATAATGAGTGATGTTGAGCATCTTTTCATGTGTTAGCCATCTGTATGTCTTCTTTAGAGAAATGTCTGCTTAGTTCTTTGGCCCACTTTTTGATTGGGTCGTTTATTTTTCTGGAATTGAGCTGCAGGAGTTGCTTGTATATTTTTGAGATTAATTCTTTGTCATTTGCTTCATTTGCTATTATTTTCTCCCATTTTGAAGGCTCTCTTTTCACCTGTTTATAGTTTCCTTTGTTGTACAAAAGATTTTAATTTTAATGAGGTCCCATTTGTTTATTTTTGTTTTTATTTTCAATATTCTGTGAGGTGAGTCATAGAGGATCCTGCTGTGATTTATGTCGGACAATGCTTTGCCTATGTTTTCCTCCAGGAGTTTAACAGTTTCTGATCTTACATTTAGATATTTAACCCATTTTGAGTTTATTTTTGTGTATGGTGTTAGAAAGTGTTCTAGTTTCATTTTTTTACAAATGATTAACCAGTTTTCTCAGCACAACTTGTTAAAGAGATTGTCTTTTCTTCATTGTATATTCTTGCCTCCTTTGTCAAAGATAAGGTGTCCATAGGTGCATGGATTTATCTCTGGGCTTTCTCTTTTGTTCCATTGATCTATATTTCTGTCCTTGTGCCAGTACCATACTGTCTTGATGACCAGTAAATCTTAAATGAAATCAACCTTGAATACTCTTTGGAAGGACTGATGCTGAAAGTGAAACTCCAATACTTGGCCACCTGATACAAACAACTGACTCACTGGAAAAGACCCTGATGCTGGGAAAAACTGATGGCAAATGGAGAAGAGGAATACAGGATGAGATAGTTGCATGGCATCATTGATTCAACGGACAAGAAGTTGAGCAAACTCTGGGAGATGATGAGGGACAGGGAAGCCTGGTGTGCTGCAGTCCATGGGGATGCAGAGTTGGACATGTCTTACTGATTAAAGAACAACATGTACTCACTGATGGGCCTTCCCAGGTGGCTCAGTGGAAAAGAATCCACCTACCAATGCACGAGATGTGGGTTTGACCCCTGGGAGGGGAGGATCCCCTGGAGAAGGAAATGGCAATCCACTCCCATGGATTGCCTGGGAAATCTCATGGACAGAGGAACCTGGTGGGCTACATTCCATAGGGTTTCAAGGGTCAGACATTACTCAGTGAGTAAACAACAAGAACTCATGGATAGTTTAAAGTTCATATATTATGATAACTTACAGTCATTTTCCATTTTGTTTAAGTGATACAAAGAGATTAGTGGGTATTTGCAGGACATTTATTGTACATGTAATTCTCTGGTTTAGATCTTTCACAGGTCACACTCTGAGAAAGAAATAATTTGTTATATACATAAACAAAACAAAACTGTGCAGTAACAATATACACTTTTATTTTGCCCAGCTCAGTTTACAAGATATATGAATTAAGAGATTTTATTCACAGGATTCTGATTTTACTCTGATAAAGCACTTTATTTATCATAAAAGTGAAATTAGAAACTGAAAATCTCAAAAAAAAAAACTGAAAATCTCAATTTGGTGGAGCATATGGTGAGTACTAGTATATATATTTCTAATGAATGTTAGCAGTCTTTAGAAATGGAGAGTGAAGAAGTTGAAGCATGCATTTATGGAGACCATCTGTCCTCGGTTGCCTGTAACCCAAATGTTTTTAGGACATAATCCAGAAAAATCTTGGGAAAACATATTAGTTGTTTACCCTCTATGTAGGGTTTGACCTTATTTCCTCTCTTACTGTATGTTAAGTTTGACTTCTGAAGCTCATTCTCTTTGTCATATATCTTCAATTAGAGAAACTTTATAGAAACAAAGGTTGAAGCATATGATTTAACCCAAGGCAACTGGGAAATTGGGTCATAGCTCCTTGATTATGTTGTTAGGGAAGTAAGCATCCCATACGAAACAGAAAACCCAAATTCTCCAATAATCTGAATATCAGACGTTCCCTTCATGCTTTCTTCCACAATGGTTCCATGGAGAGTTACTTGTAACAAACACGAAAAAGTGTATTTTTTTTTCCCTCACAGAGATGACAGTTTAGAACTTTCCTCGTTGTCCAGGATACCAGATAATCTGGTTTACTGACTGATTCAATTATCCTGAGAAGAAAAGTGTGAAAAATAATACTTTGTTAGAAAGTACTAGACTTTTACACCAAAAACTATAAAAGACAGTCAAAAAAAGTCAAAGAAGACCAAAAGAAATAAATAAACTTTCCATGATCATGGATCAGAAGGCAATATAGTTAATATGGCAGCATTCCCCAAAATTGATCTATAGACTCAACACAATCCTTATCAACATCTCAGCTAACTTTTTTCATAATCTGACAAACACTTCTTAAAATTTACATGGGACTATGGCGTGCTGCGATTCATGGGGTTGCAAAGAGTCGGACATGACTGAGTGGCTGAACTGAACTGAACTGAACAGGGTTCCAAATATCTAAAAAATCTTGAGGAAAAACCTATTGATAGAGTCAATTCTCCAAAGTTAAATTTGCTACAAAATACTGGAATCAAGATATATGAATGAAAGAGCCTAGAGTACAGACACAAAGACTTATATTTAGGGTAACTTATTTTGACAAGGTTTTCAGTACAGTTCACTGGGGGAAAGAATAACCTTTTAAACAAATGATGCTGGGACAACTGCATATCCACATGCTAAAGAATGTGGACCTCACAAAAAAGTATAAAATTCATATCATTAAAATGTTAATTACAAATTGATATACCTATGAAAGTAAAAGTGTTAGTTGCTTAGTCATGTCCAGTTCTTTGTGATTCCATTGTCTGTAGGTCATCAGGCTCCACTGCCCATGCTATTCCTCAGGCAAGAATTATGGAGTTGGTTGCCATTTCCTCCTCTGGGGGATCTTCCTGACCCAGGGATTGAACCTGGGTCTTCTGCATTGCAGGTAGATTGTTTACCACTAGCACCACATGGGAAACAATAACCATATGTAAAACTACAAGCAATACCTATATACAATTACTATAGACAATACCTATATGAAATTACTAAAAGTTCTGAAGTCTTGGAAGAAACATGTATGCAATTTTTGTGACCTTGTGCCAGGCCATTGTTTTAAGATAAGACTCTCAAAGGACAAGTGAACAAAAAAATGGAGAAATTGGATTTCTTCAAAAATTAAAACTTCTGGGGGGTGGTCCAGAGATGGCAGAGAAATAGGATGGGGAGACCACTTTCTCCCCCACAAATTCATCTAAAGATCATTTGAATGCTGAGCAACTTCCACAAAACAACTTCTGAATGCTGGCGGAGGACACCAGGCACCCAGAAATGCAGCCCATTCTCTTTGAATGGAGGTAGGACAAAATATCGGAGTAGGCAATGGCACCTCACTCCAATACTCTTGCCTGGAAAGTCCCATGGACAGAGGAGCCTGGTAGGCTGCAGTCCATGGGGTCGTGAAGAGTTGGACATGATTGAGTGACTTCCCTTTTACTTTTCACTTTCATGCACTGGAGAAGGAAATGGCAACCCACTCCAGTGTTCTTGCCTGGAGAGTCCCAGGGACGGGGGAGCCTGGTGGGCTGCCATCTATGGGGTCGCACAGAGTCGGACACGACTGAAGCGACTTAGCAGCAGCAGCAGCAGCAGGACAAAATATAAAAGACAAAAAGAGACAAAAGATTTAGGGGCAGAGACCCATCATGGGGAGGGAGTTGCGAAGGAGGAGTTTCCAAACAGTAGGAAACCCTCTCACAGGCAGGTCTGTGGGGAGATATGAAATCTCAGAGGGCAACATAACCAGGAGAGAAAACAACAACAACAAGAAACAAACCTCAGAGAGTAGGTGCCTAACCACAACTGCCAGCGAAGTAGTCCAGAACCTCAGATCCGCCACCCTGGCTGTGTATAGGCCACCCAGCTGGAGGCAGAGAGGCAAGCATGTGATAGCCAGAGCTGGAAGGCAAGGGGCTGCTCCAATCTTGGCCCCAGAGACCAGCATCCTCCACCAAACTATGAGCAGGCTCCTAGTTGCTAACCACATCTTCCTGGGATCCTGGATGGTTGACATCTGCCAGGAAGGTCACAGCCTGACATCAGCTCCCCAGAGGAGACACACAGCACACATGAGACAGTGCTCTCATGCTCCAGGAAACCAAGCCAGGACTGGGAGGTAATTAAGATGCACTGCACATCTGGGTCAGTGCACTTGCCAAGCACCTGGTTGCCTGAGCTGCTTGGACCTGGGAAGGGCACAAAATGCATGCCCAATCGAGTCTGTGCCTTTGTGGAGTACCTGAGAACCTGAACCTGAGTGGTTTAGACCTGGGAAGTGCACAAAATGCAGGGCCCACTTTGGACAGTGCCCTGAAGAGCACCCTGGAGCCTGAGCAGTGTAGACCGGGAAAGTACATGCTGATGTGACCTGGGACAAACCCAGTGTGGTCCATACACTGTGAGCACTCCCCACACATGCCAGCAATATTTTTTGCAGTGTTCCTTCCTCCCCAAAACACAGCTGAACCAGTGAGCCTAAATAAGTGATCACCTTCACCCCCTTGTGTCAGGGAAGAAATTAGACACCAAAGAGACCTGCAAACAGAGGAAGCCAAAATGAACAAAGAAGAGGGAACCACTGGAAGTGACAGGTGCAACAGATTAAAACATTGACTAAGCATTGGAGGGGGCCTGTAGAACTTGAGAACAAGTACAAGCTTTAACAAGGATCTATCTGAAACTGAACTGACTTCACACTGCCCACAACAGCTCCAGAGAAATTCCTAGATATACTTTTGCTATCATCACTTTTTAATTAAAAAATTGGCATTGTCTTTCTTTGGGATTGGAATGAAAACTGACCCATCAAATTCTCACTTATGCCACTTTCAGATTCATAATTTTATATTAATTAGCTACTAGTTTTAAGCATGTATTATCTGTTACATTGTAGACTCCAAAAATAGAAAGTAGAAATAGTAGAAATCTGTCTACTTTATTCATCAGTTCAGTTCAGTTGCTCAGTCATGTCTGACTCTATTCGACCCCAAGGACTTCAGCACCCCAGGTCTCCCTATCTATGACCAACTCCCAAAGTTTACTCAAACTAATGTCCATTGAGTCAGTGAGGCCATTCAACCATCTCATCCTCTGTCATCCCCTTCTTCTTCTGCCCTCAATCTTTCCCAGCATCAGGATCTTTTCAAATAATTCAGCTTTTCACATCAGGTGGCAAAGTATTGGAGTTTCAGCTTCAGCATCAGTCGTTCCAGGAACACACAGGACTGATTTCCTTTAGAATGGACTGGTTGTATCTCCTTGCAGTCCAAGGAACTCTCAAGAGTCTTCTCCAACACCACAGTTCAAAAGCTTCAGTTCTTTAGTGCTCAGTTTTCTTTATAGTCAATTCTCATATCCATACATGACTAATAGAAAAGCATAACAAAGAAATGTCTCTTTTTTAATACACTGTCTAGGTTTGTCATAACTTTCCTTCCAAGCAATAAGCTTTTTTTTAAAATTTCATGGCTGCAATCACCATCTGCAGTGATTTTGGAGTTTAAAATAATAACATCTCCCACTGTTTCCACTGTTTCCCCATCTATTTCCCATGACGTGGGATGTCATAATCTTAGTTTTCTGAATGTTGAGCTTTAAGTCAACTTCTTCACTCTCTTTCAGTCTCATCAGGAAGCTCTTTAATTCTTCTTCACTTTCTGCCATAAGGGTGGTGTCATCTGCATATCTGAGGTTATTGACATTTCTCCTGGCAATCTTGATCCCAGCTTGTGCTTCTTCCAGCTCAGTGTTTCTCATGATGTACTCTGCATATAAGTTAAATAAGCAGGGTGACAATATGCAGCCTTAATGTACTCCTTTCCCTACTTGGGACAAGTCTGTTGTTTTATGTACAGTTCTAACTGTTGCTTCTTGACCTGCACACAGGTTTCTCAAGAAGCAGGTCAAACAGTCTGGTATTTCCATCTCTCTCAGAATTTTCCACAGTTTATTGTGATTCACACAGTCAAAGGCTTTGGCATAGTCAATAAAGCAGAAATAGATGTTTTTTCTGGAACTCTCTTGCTTTTTTGATGATCCAGTGAATGTTGGCAATTTGACGTCTGGTTTCTCTGCCTTTTCTAAAACCAACATAAACATCTGGAAGATTATGGTTCATATATTGCTGAAGCCTGGCTTGTAGAATTTTGAGTATTACTTTACTAGCATGTGAGATGAGCACAACTATGTGGTAGTTTAAAAATTCTTTGGCACTGCCTTTCTTTGGGATTGAAATGAAATCTGACCTTTTCCATTCCTGTGGCCACTGCTGAGTTTTCTAAATTTGCTGATATATTGAGGGCAGCACTTTCACAGCATCATCTTTTAGGATTTGAAATAGCACAATGGGAATTCCATCACCTCCACTAGCTTTGTTCTTAGTGATGTTTCCTAAGACGCCCTTGACTTCATATTCCAAGATGTCTGGCTCTAGGTGAATGATCACACCATCGTGATTATCTGATTTGTAAAGATATTTTTTTTGTACAGTTCTTCTGTATATTCTTGCCACCTCTTCTTAATATCTTTTGCTTTATTCACAGGTATACTCTAAACACCTGCACAGTATGTTTCCATAAGGAGGATATTTAATCCATGTTTATCAAGTTGATATCAGAACAAAGTTAGTGGAGGTGATAGAATTCCAGCTAAGCTATTTCAAATCCTAAAAGATGATTCTGTTAAGTGTTGCACTCAATATGTCAGCAAATTTGGAAAGCTCAGAAGTGGCTGAAGGACTGGAAAAAGGTCAGTTTTAAAAAAGACAACACCAAAAAATGTTCAAACTACCAAACAATTGTGCTCATCTCACACGCTAGCAAAGTAATGCTCAAAATTCTCCAAGCTAGGCTTCAATAGTATGTGAAATGAGAACTTTCAGATGTTCAAGCTGGATATAGAAAAGACTGAGGAACTAGACATCAAATTACCCACGTCTGCTGGATCATAGGAAAAAAAAATCAGAAATCATTTCCTTCTGCTTCACTGACTACACCAAAGCCTTTGACTATGTGGATCACAGCATCACAACAAACTGGAAAATTCTGAAAGAGATGGGAATACCAGACCACCTTACTTGCCTCCTGAGAAATCTGTATGTAGCTCAGGAAGCAACAGTTAAAATCTGTAAATTTATATTAAAAAAAAACTGACTTGGAACAATGAACTGTTTCCAAATTTGGAAAAGAGTATGTCAAATTTGTATACTGTCACCCTGCTTATTTAACTTTTATGCAGAGTACATTATGAGAAACACTGAGCTGGATGAAGCACAAGCCAGATCAAGATTGTCAGGAGAAATATCAATAAGCTCAGATATGCAGATGACACCACCTTTAGGCAGAAAGTGAAGAAAAACTAAAGAGCCTCTTGATGAAAGTGAAAGAGGAAAGTGAAAAAGTTGTGTTAAAACTTAACATTAAGAAAACTAAGATCATGGCACCTGGTCCCATCACTTCACAGCAAATAGATGGGGAAGCAGTGGAAACAGTGGGAGACTATTATTTTGAACTCCAAAATCACTGCAGATGGTGACTGCAGGCATGAAAGTAAAGGACACTTACTCCTTGGAAGGAAAGTTATGACCAACCTAGAAAGCATATTAAAAAGCAGAGAAAATACTTTGTCAACAAAGGTCCATCTAGTCAAGGCTATGGTTTTTCTTGTAGTCATGTATGGATGTGAGAGCTGGACTACAAAGAAGGCTGAGCACCAAATAGTTGATGCTTTGAACTATGGTGTTGGAGAAGATTCTTGAGAGTCTCTGGACTGCAAAGAGATTAAACCAGTCAATTTTAAAGCACATAAGTCGACGATATTCATGGAAGGACTAATGCTGAAGCTGAAGCTCCAGTACTTTGGCCACCTCATGCAAAAAGCTGACTCATTGGAAAAGACATTGATGTTGGAAAGATGAAGGCAGAAGGAGAAGGGGACAACAGAGGATTAGATGGTTGGATGCCATCTCGACTTGACGGACATAAGTTTGAGTAAGTTCTTGGAGTTGGTGATAGGCAGGGAAGCCTGGTGTGCTACAGTCTATAGGGTTGCAAAGAGTCAGGAATGACTGAGCTATTGAATTGAACTATTATTTCAATCATTTCATTTGATCTGCTGCTACATATTTAGATATGTGTAATATATATATATATATATATATATATATATTCCACATGTTTACTGCTTATCACTTTAGTGTCTATTAAAAGCATCTATCACCTTCTCAATTCACTCAAGATGATTATTCACTGTTCTTTGTCTCTATCTTATTTTTATGCTCTTATTTGTAATTGGGAGGTAGTTCTTCAGTAGTAAGTCAATCTTGGACTTCACTTTTTTCTCTTAAAGTATAATAGATTCCAAGTTAGAGAACTTATATGACTAGAGTTTAGGAATCTTCAGTTCAGTTCAGTTGCTCAGTCATGTCCAACTTTTTGCGACCTCATGAATGGCAGCACATCAGGCCTCCCTGTACATCACCAACTCCCAGAGTCCACCCAAACCTATTTCCATTGAGTCAGTGAGGCCATCCAACCATCTCATCTTCTGTCATCCCCTTCTCCTCCTACCCTCAATCTTTCCCAGCATCAGGGTCTTTTCCAATGAGTCAGCTCTTTGCATGAGGTGGCCGAAGTGTTGGAGTTTCAGCTCAACATCAGTCCTTCCAATGAACACTCAGGACTGCTCTCCTTTAGGATAGACTGGGTGGATCTGCTTGCAGTCCAAAGGACTCTCAAGAGTCTTCTCCAACACTACGTTCAAAATCATCAATCCTTTGGCACTCAGCTTTTTCTATAGTCCAACTCTCACATCCATATATGGCCACTGAAAAAACCATAGCCTTGACTAAATGGACCTTTGTGGACAAAGTAATTTCTCTGATTTTTAATATGCTATCTAAGTTGGTCATGACTTTCCTTCCAAGGAGTAAGTGTCTTTTAATTTCATGGCTGCAATCACCATCTGCATTGATTTTGGAGCCCAAAATAATGAAGTCTCCCATTGTTTCCACTGTTTCCCCATCTATTTGCCATGAAGTGATGGGACCAGATGCCATGATTTTAGTTTTCTGAATGTTGAGTTTTAAGCCAAATTCACTCTCCTCCCTCACTTCCATCAAGAGGCTCTTTAGTTCTTCACTTTCTGCCACTGGGAATTTTGCAGGCTGATAAAGAGGAAAACACCTAGCAAAATAAACCATTCTGTACAAAGATTTTACTTTCATATAAATGAAAGCTTCCTCAGCTGAACGTTTTTGTAAAACAGTCTCTAACACCTTGAGTCCTTTTTTTTTTTCCAGGACAATAAACAAATTCACTCTCCTCCCTCACTTCCATCAAGAGGCTCTTTAGTTCTTCACTTTCTGCCACTGGGAATTTTGCAGGCTGATAAAGAGAAAAACACCTAGCAAAATAAACCATTCTGTACAAAGATTTTACTTTCATATAAATGAAAGCTTCCTCAGCTGAACGTTTTTGTAAAACAGTCTCTAACACCTTGAGTCCTTTTTTTTTTCCAGGACAATAATTTTTTGTTTGTTCACTTTAGCTTTTCTAATGATGTCCAAATTAAATTTTAACTCTAAGTCTTTGTCATTCATCTTATACTCTCTCATCTTTTCCTATCAGCATTTTCTTTGTGATTAGCTGGAGCATCACCTTCACTTTAATATTACCTTGCTGTTGTATCTTTCTCTCCTAATCTACTATGTGATAAATCCTGTGAGGAAGCCATTTTCAGTGTAAATATACATTATACCATACTCCTCTTGGAAAGAACTTTTTCTTTTCTTCTTCTTCTTCTTTGTTTTGATAATGAAGCAAACAAATATCTTACAAAGAAGAGATTCTTTTATTTAATAATATGCATTATGATTCAATAGCAAATAACTGCATATGGTAACAATATAAATTTAAATCACTTTAAATAATCCTTATCATTGTAGTACGTAACATTAAGACTGTGCTTCTGAATTCAAATACAAAAGGTTATTTACATGCATTATCTATATTTATATTTGCAGATTACACTATTATATAAAATGCTTCATATTTAGTTTCATAAACCAGCATGCTTAGCAAACTTCATTTACTCCAGTACTCACTGCAATCAAACGATGGTGTATAATTGTGTTTCCATTGGAAGAAAACTCTGAACACCACTGATATTTGGGTTTCAAAAAAGTAGCAATGAATGCACCGATAAATCTTATGGCAAATTTTGAAGATTTTGGTGAATTGGTCAGGTTGCTCTATAACCATAACTTTGCTTTTTCCTACACTTTAATTTAAACATAGCATCATACATATAACTACCCTTGAAGTTTAGCATTTCTAATTACAACACTTATAGATGGAGTATGTATTCTTCAACAGGGAATATTAATCTTTTGTTGCTTGTATAGTATAGAAGATAATTTATACACAATAACTTATAAATGGCAGATTTTAACTTGGAGTTTATTTTTTAAAATAGTTTTCCTTTTTAGTTGAGGTATATTTACCTATTATAAAGGACACTGTAAGCTACTTTATAGATATATAACTAATATAATGGAGGTAAATTAAATCTGGAATTTTATAGAGGTTTAATATTGGTTCCAAATAGGAAAAGGAGTATGTCAAGGCTGTACATTGTTACCCTGCTTATTTAACTTATATGCAGAGTACATCATCAGAAACGCTGAGCTGGAAGACGTACAAGCTGGAATCAAGATTGCTGGGAGAAATACCAATAACCACAGATACGCAGATGACACCACCCTTATGGCAGAAAGTGAAGAGGAGCTAAACAACATCTTGAGGTGAGGTGAGGTGAAGTCGCTCAGTCGTGTCTGACTCTTTGAGACCGTGTGGACTGTAACCTACTAGGCTTCTCTGCCCATGGGATTCTCCAGGCAAGAATACTGGAGAGGACTTCCATTTCCTTCTCCAGGGGAATCTTCTCAACCCAGGGATCAAACCCAGGTCTCCCACATTGGAGGCAGATGCTTCAACTTCTGAGGCACCAGGGAAGTCAAACAGCATCTTGATGACAGTGAAAGAGGAGAGTGAAAAAGTTGGTTTAAAGCTTAACATTCTGAAAAATAAGATCATGGCATGTGGTCCCATCACTTCATGGGAAATAGATGGGGAAACAGTGGAAACACTGTCAGACTTTATTTTTGGAGGCTCCAAAATCAATGCAGATGGTGATTACAGCCATGAAATTAAAAGATGCTTACTCCTTGGAAGAAAAGTTATGGCCAACCTAGAGAGCATATTGAAAAGCAGAGACATTACTTTGCCTGCAAAGGTCTGTCTAGTCAACATTATGGTTTTTCCAGTGGTCATGTATGGATGTGAGAGTTGGACTGTGAAGAAAGCTGAGCACCGAAGAATTTATGCTTTTGAACTGTGGTCTTGGAAAAGATTCTTGAGAGTCCCTTGGACTGCAGGGAGATCCAACCAGTCCATTCTGAAGGAGATCAATCCTGGATGTTCACTGGGAGGACTGATGCTGAAGCTGAAACTCTAGTACTTTGGCCACCTCATGCAAAGAGTTGATTCATTGGAAAAGACCTGATCTGGGAGGGATTGGGGGCAAGAGGAGAAGGGGATGACAGAGAATGAGATGGCTGGATGGAATCACCGACTCTATGGACATAAGTTTGAGTGAACTCCACAAGTTGGTGATGGATTGGGAGGCTTGGTGTGCTGCGATTCATGGGGTCGCAAAGATTGGACATGACTGAGCAACTGAACTGAACTGAACTAAATATTTCTTAGGTTTCTATAGTATGTATTAAATATTTCATTTGTTAACCTGATATTTCTTCCAATTTGTTTCAGTAATTTCATTAAGTAAACTTTTACTGTTCTTCTTACATAATTAACATTCTTAAATTTGTAGAAGAAACAGCAACAACAATAAATTAGAGATAAACAACAAAATTTCTAGATGTTCCCTACACAGATAATCAATTAATATTTTTATGTTTTACTTTTTTAAAAAAATTCTAGCAAAGTAATGGAGTAGCATGGTATAGGTTCTGCCCAAGACAGACCTCTCCCACACATATTCTGCCTGACTCTTCTTTGTAGAAAAGCTGTAATTTCCCAGACCTCTCCTGAGCCACAGAGGCCTCACTCAAGAATAAAGGAATGAAAGGATGTGAACATGTAGTAACAAAATTAGCAGCTGGGTCAGGAGAACTGGAAGTAAACAGTGTATCAATCACATGGCAGCCACAGAATCTTTAGTTTCTCCCTGAAATACCTAGATAACAGTATCTGATACACATTTCCTGAGTTGTGTTATAGATGCTAAATCCTTCTCACCAAATAGAAGACGTCAGCTACATGCTTAACAGGAGCATGTACCTCCCAAACTGACTGGATGCTGAGTATTGATAATATTAAACTTTGTGACACCATCCTGTTATCTCACCATTAATCAATCAGAGAATTGTGCATGAGCACATCACATACCCTGTGACTTCCCTCCCCTTCCATGCCTTTATAAATGCTTCCCTGAAACCCCTTCAGGAGTCTGGATTTTTTCTTTTCTTTTCTTTTCTTTTTCTTTTCTTTTTTTTTTGGGGGGGGGGAACATTAGCTGTCCTGGATTCTTTGTCTGGCACCTTAAAACAAATGATTCATTTTCCTTCACCACCACCCTGTGTCAGTAGATTGGCTTTACTATGTAATGAACAAAAGATTTAAAATGCATTACTTCCTGGAAATGAGCTTTCCAGAAGAGAGAAGGACAATAAATAAAAATAAATGTTTTTAAAAGTTAACATATGTTAGAAGGACAAGATAAAACAGTACTAAG
>SJYC01065789.1:0-16550 GCA_006408675.1 Madoqua kirkii | reverse complement strand
TAATCTTGTTTTTTAAATAAAACTTAAAATGTCTAGTAACCTAACTTAGCTTTAATAACATTACATGATAAGTATTTAATGAGTTACAAACTATTCACAGCTAAGTAATCCTTATTTTTCCACAAAATCATCAATGATGTTAGCATAAAATCATATGGGAGAAGAAAATGAACCTCATTAAACACCCTCATAAACAGTCACACAGATAAACACATCAACAAAAACAACCAAAATTATACTGAGCGAAGATTATACTGAACAACATAATGGCAAGAAATCTCACAGTAAACATAATTCCTGTTCAGGAAAGAATCAGAAACCAAAGTCAACCACCTTATTACTTCAAATACAAATTAATACTTTATTCAGCTTTACACCAAAATTTTTAATTTGGGTTATACAGACACTCACTCTTCAAAGAAGTAGGCAAGAAATACAGCTATACTGTGTATAGAATGTGTTAGGGGCACAAACCAGAATATCAATATTTTTGGAAAGAAAAAACAGTCTATTTATATACATTCTACCTTAAGTCATACAAATAAACTGTCCACTACAGACAGAGATTTTATTTGATGCACAGCACTGGTGAATTTTTCTTACAAACTCTAATCAGTCAGTGATCTGATGAAATCAATTAATCTCATATCTTGTTAATGTTAATATAGGAAAAAGGAGAGAAAATAGCTTTTGTAGCAAACAACATTAATACTTAGAAGAGAAAAGCTTTATATATTTAGTGAGTCTCTTTTCAGTTTTTATTCTTTTAGTTCATTTTCTAACTAAAGTCTGTCATTTATAGTCAGGATATGAGGGATAAATACTTTTTTTAGAGTAAATCTTCAAATTTTAAAAACTCAGGTTAACTTTTAGAGTTATTTACAGTTCTCCGAATGTTAGTCAACCAAATATCACCATACATCAAAACCTGAGTCTAAAATATTGACAAAATCCATGTGCTTTATGAGCACTGCAAGTATTTACTGGAAGAAATCAAGCCACAGATGACTAAGACACTATTACACACTGAGATTATCTACAGAGTGTGAAAATTGTGATTGAAAAGTAATTCTGGAATCAGCATATTCTGCTATGGTAATACATCTCTTTATATCAATTTCTACTGTATATATCATCTACACTATTGAAAACAAACCCCTCTGAGGCATGACAGCACCTGATACAATCAGGAAATTTGTGCTGGAATAACAAAATTGCTTTCATAAATAAGTTTTCCATTTTAGTGATTTCTCCTTTCTACAGTTATTTTTTATATCTGTTTCTGACAGTAAACTTACTGTTGCATAATTAAAAAAGATTAAATTGCATTGGCTGATATGACTTTGAATGAGATTCAGTGAGACCTTTATAGAGTTTCCTGAGCAAAGGGAAAAAAAAATGTGATGCTGTGACACTGTTCAATGTGTGTGGTTCCCAAGCACTTGAAGAAAAATTGTCAGAATGTTCAAAGCTAGTAGACTAGAACTTTTGTAACTTTGGCAATTAGAAAGTAAACTTTCACTGGATTTAAAGTTAAGTGGTTTTCTTTGCCTCCCTTTTTCTCTTTCCTTTGTTTCTTTTCCTTTTATTTTCCTCTTATTTGCTTTTGATGCTGAAAAAAGCATTCAGACCTTTGACTTAAATAGCTATTCAGTAATGAATATATTATCTTCTCTTGTTATATCAAAGCAGTAAAAATTATGATAGATCAACAAAATAACATATCAGTCATAGAGAAACATAAAAAATTCTGTTTAGCTCATAAAAAATAGAGTAGAATTCCTCTCTTGCTATGGCCACACTCAGTGATGATGATGATATTGAAAGGAGGAGAAGGGTGGAAGGAAAGGGGAAGAGGAAAATGAGGAAGAACATAAAATTTTAAAAATGCCAAAGGTCACCTTGCAGGATTGACCACGTGTTTTAAAAAACTCTTTAAAAAACCCTATAAGAAAGGTAGTGTCCATTATCTGTCCAAAATTTTGTGAGGAAGTTTTCTGAGCGGCAACTGTAAAAAGCACTTTAAAATTGTGGTTATGATAAGTAAGTATAGGTAAGCTTAATTTTCTATTTGTTTATTCATTTCACATTATTATTAAAGTCTAACTTTACACCAGGTATTGTATTCAGCATTGAGCATACAGTGGGTAACAAACAAACAAAAAAAAATTACTCATACTTAAACTTCAGTGTAAAGAAATATAAACAGGTAAAATAGATACATTAGGACCTACAGTATTTATATAAATAGCTGATTCTATATCTGGGGCACAGAAAATTCAAGGTAAATTTGTAATATCCTATACTGTCAGACTATAAGGACATACTAAACAAACCAACAGGCAAAAAAATAAACAAAAATAAGTCTACAAATTGATGGGAATGTCTGTATCAAAGGGATGTGCAGGGGTGAGCTTGACAGAGTTCCAAAAGTGGAACAATTCCAGCAATAAAATAGGCAATAGCACCTTGTGAAAGTGTTGGTCCCTCAGCTGTGTCTGACTCTTTGCAGTCTGAGCCACCAGGGAAGCCCTAAAATTGTAGCCTGTCAGGCTTCTCTGTGCATGGGATTCTCAAGGCAAGAATATTGGAGTGGAGAGACATTCTCTTCTTCAAAACTCAGGGATTGAACCTGGGTCTCCTGCTTTGCCAGCTTTTTCTTTACCATATGATTCACCAGGGAAGCCCGATAGTATCTTACACAAAGAATAAAATAATAAAAGTTTTAACAACATCAATAAATTATTTAATAAGTAGTCTGCCATTTTTTGGTCTCCTGGCTTTCTGGATAAAGTCACTATTCCTTGCCAAAAAAAAAAAAAAGGCAAAAAATGGAGGAAAAGAGACATATTTACCTTTCAAAATAATTTGAAACTCTAAAGGCAAATCATCTCCTTTCCAGGTGCTAGAGTTTAATTTCCTTTCCTTTGAGTGGGGACAGAATGTAGACACTTGGATAGCATATATACAGGGAAAAAGAGTGCCATTGCAATGAAGACATATGAGAAATCAAGTGTTCAAGGTTGACACCGTCAGTGGTAAGTCATGTTTATATAATGTATCTTTGATATGATGCCACAGAAGCATGCTTCATCTCTATCGTATTCCTCTCCCAAATCCACAACTCTCATCTAATTATGAGAAAACATCAGATAAGATCAAACTGCAGGGCATTCTAAAAAAAAATACCTAATCTCTTTCAAAGAGTGAAAGTCATGTAAAACAAGTGAAGACTAATCAGAGAGGGGAAGGACTAAGGAGACAAAAGGGTTATTCAAAAGGGTCATTGGATGCTGGGTTGGATCCTGGAATAGAAAGATGGGTATTAGTGGGAAAACTAGAGAAATCTGAATGCAGTCTGATATTTAGTTAATAGTATTGTACCAAAGTTAGACTCATAATTTTAACAAAGAAAATCTTGTTGCAAATAAGTTAACATTAAAGAAAGCTGGGCAAAATCTCTACTATCTTTGCAACTTTTCTGTGCATCTTCACGTGTATACCTGTGGCAGATTCATGTTGATGTATAGCAATACCAGTACAATATTGTAAAGTAATTAACCTCCAATTAAAATAAATAAATTTATTTAAAAAGTTAAAAACTATTCAAAAATAGGAAATTTTAGTTTATTTTTAAGTGGATTATATATCATATATATATGTTTATGGCATGTATATGGGCATGTATTATATAATGACATATACGACAATTGTTGAGTTAAGTGAAACTGAAGAGAGTGATAGGGAATGTGCATAAAAGCTTTCAACTAGGTAACAAGGATGACAATGAGAGAAAGAAGAGAAAGAACCACCTATATTCAGAACCCACCTATATTCAGCTATCTGCCATCCAGACACACAGAACAGCTGGAGCTAAGGCCTGGAGGAGAAAGCTTCTGGAGTTTTATTCATTTTAACTATTCATTGTTAATAAAATAGCATAATGAAAATTGTGGGTCTTAAAAAAGTTATGAACATAAAGAAAGTGATCTGCTTTTCACACCATTGCTTTCCATTTTATTCAATTCAGGTTTTAATAGAAAATATACATCAAAGCATTTGTTTTTGTTTAAATTTTTATTTGGGAGTTGAGATTAAACTTTTTATTAAAATTTTGATTCTTGAATTTTAAAATAGGAATAAAATCCTTTGGTCACTCTAAAATATTTCCAAAGAAATCTGGTATGAAAGCATGTCATTTACTTTCTGATCACACATACATATTTTAAATTATAATGCAAAGAGGTAATTATCATTAAAATAATGACTGGGACTAATGAAACAATAAGCCATCTGATCTAAACATGTATTAGAAAGGCTTTTCATCTGAGTACTGACTGTTTCATAGCTTTGTATACTTATTCTATTGCCTTATGAAACATCTGCCTATTAGTATATGCTAGAAATAGCAGTCAGTGAATATAAGAACATTCATAGTGAGGGTTGGCTAGACCGCTTTTGATTAAATTGACTTTCCAGTAAATGAAGTCTTTTCTTGTTTTCAGTGGCTATTTTTAGTCATTTATTAATTGTTTATTAATTTGTTAATGAAATAATTTCACTTATATTCTTATCATAGCTATCTTTATAAGCAGATTTTGTATTATGCTAGAAACTATGAAAAGGAAACCTGGAAAAGATCAATTTTGTTTCCAATTCCAAAGAAAGACAATGTCAAAGAATCTTCAAACCACTACACAATTGCACTCCTATCACACGCTAGCAAAGTAATGCTAAAAATTCTCCAAGCTTCAACAGCACATGAATGGAGAACTTACAGATATTCAAGCTGGATTTAGAAAAGGCAGAGGAAACAGACATTACATCTCCAACATCTGTTGGATCATAGAAAAATCAAGAGAAGTCCAGAGAAACATCTACTTCTGCTACATTGACTATACTGAAACCTTTGACTGTGTGGATCACAACAAACTGAAAAATTCTTAAAGAGACAGGAATACCATGCCACCTTACCTGCCTCCTAAGAAATGTGTATGACGATCAAGAAGCAACAGTTAGAACTAGACCATAAAAACAGACTGGCTCAAAACTGGGACAGTACATCCAGTACAGTATGTCAAAGCTTTATATTGTCATCTTGCTTATTTAACTTATATGAAGAGTGCATTGTGAGAAATGCCAGGCTGGAGTCAAGATTCCCAGGAGAAATATAAATAACCTCAAATTTGCATATGACATCACCCTTATGGCAGTAAGCAAAGATAAACTAAAGAGCCTCTTGATGCAAGTAAAAGAGGAGAGTGAAAAAGCTGGCTTAAAGCTCAACAGTCAGAGAACTAAGATCATGGCATCTGGTCCAATCACTTCATGGTAAATAGATGGGGAAAGAGTGGAAACAATGACAGACTTTATTTTCTTGGGTTCCAAAATCCCTGCAGATGGTGACTGCTGCAATGAAATTAAAAGACACTTGTTCCTTGGAAGAAAAGCTATGACCAACTTAGACAGCATATTAAAAAAGCAGAGGCATTACTTTGCTGACAAAGGTCCATGTAGTCAAAGCTATGGTTTCTCCAGCAGTCATGTAGGGATGTGAGAGTTGGACTATAAAGAAAGCTGAGTGAGGAATATTTAATACGTTTGAACTGTGGCATTGGAGAAGACTTTTGAGAGTACCTTAGACTGCAAGGAGATCAAAACAGTCATTCTTAAAGGAAATAAATCCTGAATATTCATTGGAAGGACTGATGAGGAAGCTGATGCTCCAAAACTTTGGCCACATGATGTGAAGAACTGACTCATTGGAAAAGACCCTGATGCTGGGAAGGATTGAAGGCAAGGGGAGAAGGGGACAACAGAGGTTGAATGGCATCACTGACTTAATGGATATGAGTTTAAGCAAGCTCCAGGAGTTGGTGATGGACAGGGAGTCTGGCATGCTGCTGTCCTTGGGGTTGCAAAGTGTCAGACATGACTGAGTGACTGAACTGAACTGAGAAACTATGAAACCTCCTAAATCAAAATATTACTATTCTTATTCAGTTTAAATCTCTGCTTCATTATAATTCTAAATAATAACCATAAGTTAAAAAGAAGTCCATTGCTTCCTGAGTGGCTCAGATGGTAAAGAATCTGCCTGTAATGCAGGAGACCCAGTTTTGATCATTGGGTCAGGAAGATCCCTGGAGAAGGGAATGGCAACCCAATCTCACACCCTTGCCTGGAGAATTCCATGGACAGAGGACCTTATGGGCTACAGTCCATGGAGCTACAAAGAGTCAAACATGACTGAATGACTAACACTTTCACTTTCACTTTTCATTGGCTAAAATATTATAAATCTTCAACTGATAGTATGGAGACAACTGGATAATCACATATGTAATAATGAAACTGGACTCTCACTTCAATCATGCAAAAATTAACTCAAAATGTATGAACAGCACAAGTATAAGAACAGAAATTATAAAACTATTAGAAGAAAACATATGGTGGACTTTCATGTCCTCAGATGGACAACGGATTCTTAGATCTGATATCAAAAACAGAAGTACTGAAAATAAACTGAAATTTAAGGAAAAAAAAAAAAACCTTTTGTGTATGAAAGAACATTATCAAGAGAGTTTAAAGAAAATCTACAGAATAAAAAGATATTTTAAGTCATATATTTGATATGAATTTCTATTCTGAAATATACAAAGAACTTTTACAACTCGACAACAAAAAGACAAAAGAACCAGTTTTAAAAAATGAGTAAACAATTCAATAGACATTTTTACTAAGAACATACACAAATGTCCAACATTCACATGAAAATATGTTCCTGCATAAGCATACATCTAAACGACAATGAGATACCACTTCATACCCATTAGAATGACTGTTTGTTTGTTTGTTTGTTTGTTTGTTTTTAATGGGAAAGTAGCAAGTGTTGGTAATAATATAGAGAAATACGTACATTACTAGTGGAAAATAAAATGATGTGATAATCATGGCAAATGGTGATTTTTCAATAAACTAAATATAGATAATGTTTAAACATTAATCCAACCTTTTTACTTCTAGGCAAATACTTAAATGAGAACAGGTATATTATACTCAAACACATGTTCACGTATGTTCATAATAGCAATATTCACATTAGTCAACAGGTAGAAAGAATTCAGGAGTCACTTGTGGAGGATAAAGTAACAAGGTGTAGTTACTTCCACAGTTTCATGAAATGGAATATTTATTCATTTATTAAAAACGATTGAAGTAGTGATACCTGTCATAACTTGAACGGACCTCAAAAATGTGGTTAGGAAAAGTCAAACACAAAAAATCACATGTTGTGGTTTCTTTTATGTGTGTGCTCAGTCACGTCAGTCATATCTGACTCGTTGCAACTCTATAGACTGTGGTCCCCCAGGCTCCACTGTCCATGGGATTCTACCATGGGTTGCCATGCTTTCCTTCAGGGTATCTTCCCAACCCAGGGATAGAATCTATGTCTCCTGTATTACAGGCAGATTCTTTACCACTGAGTTTAATAAAAGGACTGACTGACTGAAAGATATGAAAGCTCATCACAGATGATAAAAATTTTGAAGACAAAGTCAGTGGTTGCACAATACAGTATATGCAGTAATGCAAATGAGTAGTAAAATTCAAAATGGTTAATTTTATGTTATGTAACTTTTCAAATTAATCCAAAATTTTGAGATATTAAAATATGAGTCTGTTATTGTATTTTTGCAATTTTTGAAAAAATACTTTTCAATTAAAAATACTATTTGCATGATTTAGATATAATAAATAGCCAATATTCTATGAAAGCAATGGCATAAAATGATTAGCTTGATGGCTGATTTAAGTGTTGAACTCTGTTTGCATTAAAAATATTTTTAATATCTCAGTTTTAAAGTATGTGCAGAACGTTTATCTATGCACTAATCTTTGAAATCTAATCCATTTAAAAACACCGTCTTAAGTCTCTTTTTTCTGATGCCACTCAAAATAGAAATGAGCTTAAAGGAAAATCTGTCTACAACAGATGAGTCTCTATGTTGTCAACATATCTTGAGTATCAGTGAACAACTCGACCCAAACCTACCCAAGTATTCAGTCCCAGATGGGAGAGTAGATAAAAAGAACATAACCAGCACAACACTCAAATATTTCTCTTTAAGTCATCCAGATGAGTGTCCTTAAGAGCAGTTACTATGTCTTATTACTGTCAGAAATTTCCACTGCTACAATGCCTAGGGATTAGAAAGCAGTTATTAATACTTGTTAACACATTGAAGGTCAGGAAGGTGGTGGAAAGGAGATATGCTTCATCTAAGGTAAGGAGCAGCAGTTGTGCTTTGTTGGAGCAGCTGTGAAGAGATACCCCATGCCCAAGGTAAGAAAAACCCAAGTAAGATGGTAGGTGTTGCAAGAAGGCATCAGAGGGCAGACACATTGAAACCACACTCACAGAAAACTAGTCAATCTAATCACACTAGGACCACAACCTTGTCTAACTCAATGAAACTAAGCCATGTCTGCAGGGCAATCCAAGATGGGTGGGTCATGGTGGAGTGGTCTGACAGAACGTGGTCTGATGGAGGAAGGAATGGCAAGCCACTTCAGTATTCTTGCCTTGAGAACCCCATGAATAGTATGAAAAGGCAAAATGATAGGATACCAAAAGAGGAACTCCCCAGGTGCCCAATATGCTACTGGAGATCAGTGGAGAAATAACTCCAGAAAGAATGAAGGGATGGAGCCAAAGCAAAAACATTACTCAGTTGTGCATGTGACGGGTGATAGAAGCAAGATTCGATGCTGTAAGAGTAATATTGCATAGGAACCTGGAATGTCAGGTCCATGAATCAAGGCAAATTGGAAGTGGTCAAATAAGAGATGGTAAGGGTAAACATCGACATTCTAGGAATCAGTGAACTAAAATGGACTAGATGGTGAATTTAATTCAGATGACCATTATATCTACTACTGCAGGGAGGAATCCCTCAGAGGAAATGGAGTAGCCATTATGGTCAAAAAAAAAGTTTGAAATACAGCACTTGGATGCAACCTCAAAAACGACAGAATGACCTCTGTTCATCTCCAAGGCAAACCATTCAATATCACAATTATTCAAGTCTATGCCCCAACCACTACTGCTAAAGAAGCTGAAGTTGAATGGTTTTATGAAGACCTACAAGACCTTTTAGAACCAACACCCAAAAAAGATGTCCTTTTCATTCTAGGGGACTGGAATGCAAAAGTAGGAAGTCAAGAAACACCTGAAGTAACAGGCAAATTTGGCCTTGGAATGCGGAATGAAGCAGGGCAAAGACTAATAGAATTTTGCCAAGAAAATGCACTGGTCATAGCAAACACCCTCTTCCAACAACACAAGAGAAGACTGTACACATAGACATCACCAGATGGTCAACAGTGAAATCAGATTGATTATATTCTTTGCAGCCAAAGATGGAGAAGCTCTACATAGTCAACAAAAACAAGACCAGGAGCTGACTGTGGATCAGATCATGCACTCCTTATTGCCAAATTCAGACTTAAATTGAAGAAAGTAGGGAAAACCACTAGAACATTCAAATATGACCTAAATCAAATCCCTTAATATTATACAGTGGAAGTGAGAAATAGATTTCAGAGCCTAGATCTGATAGATAGAGTGCCTGATGAGCTATGGAATGAGGTTTGTGACATTGTTCGGGAGACAGGGATCAAGATCATCCCCATGGAAAAGAAGTGCAAAAAAGCAAAATGGCTGTCTGTGAAGGCCTTACAAATAGCTGTGAAAAGAAGAGAGGTGAAAAGCAAAGGAGAAAAGGAAAGATATAAGCATCCGAATGCAGTGTTCCAAAGAATAGCAAGGAGAGATATGAAAGCCTTCTTCAGCTATCAATGCAAAGAAATAGAGGAAAACAACAGAATGGGAAAGACTAGAGATCTCTTCAAGAAAATTAGATACCAAGAGGACATTTCATGCAAAGATGGGCTCAGTAAAGCACAGAAATGGTATGGACCTAACAGAAGCAGAAGATATTAAGAAGAGGTGGTAAGAATACACAAGCAAAACTCAAGCAGCACATTCTAGTAATGAGGTGGGAAGTAGAGTAATGAGCAGAGTTCAGGGTAGGAAAACATCATGATAAGGAAAACTGCTTTCAAGCAGGATGGCGAGGAGAGTGATTAAGGGGCAAGGGTGGGAATGAAATGATCCCAGGCACAGCACAAAGATCATGGACCCACAGGGCCTAGGTGGGCTTTGAAAGATCGTCTGGTCCTTTCCCTCCTTCCAGGTAGAATTACTGACTGTTAAGAGTAGGACAGTGTTTAGAGAACCATGGATCTGTGCCAATCAATAAGAGTCTGTGCAGCCCCATAGATAAAGCCTCAGGGGTTCAAGAAGCCCATGAGCTTTTTATTTGGAAGACTTTTAAGTGTACAAAACAAATCAAACAAGCAAAATCACAGCAGAATGACATTGTAAAGTCATCTACTCAGCTGCTTACAATTAACAAATATTTAGATTGTTACTTTTCTTGCACTTAAGAAATAGAACAAACAGATAAAATAGAAGACTCAGCCCCTCACAGCTCCCTCTTCTTTCAGTCTGCCAGAGTGTTATAAATGTGTGTATGTACAGTTAATAAGAGTCGCTGTATATATCCTTCCTTTTCTTGCACGCTTATGGCACCATTCTTATCAAGAGAGAGAGACTGGAATTGTGACCTGTATTGAACAATAGAATGAAACAGGTGAAATTTTATGGGCTTCTGAGCCCATACCTTAGGAAGTCTGAAAGCTTCTGAGTTTTCCCCCCACAAAGCCAGCTGTCCTATAAGAAAACCAACTACTCTGAGATCACTGTTTCATGAGGAAACCCAATCTAACCATGAAAAAGCCATATGGAAGAGCACTGAGGTTTCAGATATGTGAATGAATTCACGGAACTTCTGGCTCAGACCATTTACCACTGAATCCAGCTGAATGAGAGGCCCCATCAGTGTCATATGGAACAAAAGATCCATCCAGCTGAGACCGGTCATCCAACAGAATTATGAGGAAAAATTATGCTATTATTTTAAACCACTAAGTTTTGGGGTAGTTCTTTGTGCAGCAGTAGATAAATAGAATGTGCACATATATTTATACCAGTAAGATATTAACAGTGTACATGAAAACAGTTTCTTCCACTAATAGGCAAATAACCCTCTTTCAACCTGACCCTCCCATGGACAATAATAAATTATGAACAAAATATTAAATAACACTGACTTCAAGGCAATGGAGAGAGAATGAAAGTAGGTGTAGCCTGGAGGGGATTTGACCCTTAGAGGAAAAATGAAGTCTGCCTTTTCACAGCTTATCTCAACATGAAGGTAGTCCCCAGTCTGCCCCATTCAGGGCAGTTAAAAACTCTGATTGAAGGCACACTATCTTTCTGGCTTCAAAACAGAAGTTAGAGTTTGGATAGGTTCCCCTGGTGGCTCAGAGGATAAGAATCTGCCTCCAATGTAGGAGACTTGGGTTCGAGACCTGGGTTCTATCCCTGGTTTGGGAAGATCTCATGGAGAAGGGAATGGCTACCCACTCCAGTATTCTTGTCTGGAGACTCTCATAGAGAGAGGAGCCTGGTGGGCTACAGTCCATGGGGTCGCAAAGAATTGGACATGACTGAGTGACTAACACTTTCACTTTCACTTTTCAGAGGTTGGAGCAATTATATTTGCTTGAAAGTGAGGGGCAGCTCTTAGAAAGGACAGAGCCAGAGACAGACAGCCCTAATTCTGTATATAAACTTCCCAGATCTCTATCTGACAAAGGAATCAGTCATGCATACAGTAGGGTTTAAATAAGCTAGCTATGGGGACTGTGTGGATCACAATGAACTGTGGAAAATTCTGAAAGAGATGGGAATACGAGACCACCTGACCTGCCTCCTAACCTGTATGCAGGTCAGGAAGTAACAGTTAGATTGGACATGGAACAACAGACTGGTTGGAAAAGGAGTACGTCAAGGCTGTATATTGTCACCCTGCTTATTTAACTTCTATGCAGAGTACATCATGAGAAACGCTGGACTGGAAGAAACACAAGCTGGAATCAAGATTGCCAGGAGAAATATCAATAACCTCAGATATGCAGATGACACCACCCTTATGGCAGAAAGTGAAGAGGAACTAAAAAGCCTCCTGATGAAAGTGAAAGAGGAGAGTGAAAAAGCTGGCTTACAGCTCAACATTCAGAAAACGAAGATCATGGCATCTGGTGCCATCACTTCATGGGAAATAGATGGGGAAACTGTAAACAGTGTCAGACTTTATTTTGGGGGGCTCCAAAATCACTGCATGGAATCAAGATTGCTGGGAGAAATATCAATAACCTCAGATATGCAGATGACACCACCCTTATGGCAGAAAGTGAAGAGGAACTAAAAAGCCTCTTGATGAAAGTGAAAGAGGAGAGTGAAAAAGTTGGCTTAAAGCTCAACATTCAGAAAATGAAGATCATGGCATCTGGTCCCGTCACTTCACGGGAAATATATGGGGAAACAGCGTCAGACTTAATTTTTTTTTGGCTCCAAAATCACTGCAGCCATGAAATTAGAAAACGTTTATCCCTTGGAAGAAAAGTGACCAATCTAGATAGTATATTCAAAAGCAGAGACATTACCTTGCCGACTAAGGTCTATCTAGTCAAGGCTATGGTTTTTCCTGTGGTTTTGTATGGATGTGAGAGTTGGACTGTGAAGTAGGCTGAGTGCTGAAGAATTGATGTTTTTGATCTGTGATGTTGGAGAAGACTCTTGAGAGTCCCTTAGACTGCAAGGAGAACCAACCATTCCATTTTGAAGGAGATCAACCCTGGGGTTTCTTTGGAAGGAATTATGCTGAAGCTGAAACTCCAGTACTTTGGTCACCTCATGCAAAGAATTGACTCTGATGCTGGAAGGGATTGGGGGCAAGAGGAGAAGGGGTCGACTGAGGATGAGGTGGCTGGATGGCATCACGGACTCGATGGACGTGAGTCTGAGTGAACTCCGAGAGAAGGTAATGAACAGGGAGGCCTGCGTGCTGCGATTCATGGGATCGCAAAGAGTAGGACACGACTGAGTGACTGAACTGAACTGAACTGAAAGTGACTAAAATCTTGAATGGATTTAGTGGAGGGATGCTAGTAGACAGCAGGAAGTTCCCTAGTCACTGAATAGAATATGGAGTAAAGGACTGGAGGTATGGCTCCTTGTCCTGTGTTTAAGCATTCTTTTGGCTTATTTGATATATATGAGACCTGCTATACAAAACATCTTTCTCTTTTCTCTTGCTTGGACCCTCTTTTATGCGGTGCTAGTATGTTTACCTGCATAAATTACCACTTGTAATGACTATGTTGAGTACGACTGCCATGTTTGCTGTTACCACTCCTCTCATGTTCTAGAGGTTTCTGAGGTCCACTTTTTAGTTCTATGGGTACTATGGAAAAGTGAGAGGATCTCCTCATTTCAATGTAATAGTTTCCCATTGTGTCACAACCAGCTCTTGTGGATGTCAGTGCCTAAAAGAGATTTTATTGTTACAGTCCTTCACTTTCAGCTACATCATTCCCCATAAAAACTTCTGTCTCTCTCCCCATTTTTTTTTTTTTTGTCATAGATCTCGAGGAACTAAATTGGAGGAAAGTTCAAGTGAAAAATATAAAATTAAAATTTTCCTCTTGTGTGACTCCAAAGTCTTTGTTGCAAATACAACTCTGTTGACATTTTTTCTTTAATATGATTCATAATAACAGGCTTCTCAGTCTCGCATATGAAGAAATTTTTCAGGGCTGGATTCACCATTCCAATAGTGACAAGGCTTAGGATGAAATTTCCCTTAACTCACCTGTACAAAGCACAGAGATAAAGATAACACTTGGCCATGGCGTCTTATAAATACAATTTTCCAATCATTTTTATTTATCAAATACTTTGGAAGATTTTCTTCAAAATTGTTTTAGATACAGGGATATCTCATCATATTCAATCCTTTAGTTTCAGTGTGAATGATTAAGACCATTAAAAGAACCTCAGTAACAAAAGGAATATAAAAGATAAGGAATCAGACAAAGGTATTCATTTGTAACATGCATTAAGGGAAAAGGACTGATATAGTGTACAATATATAAAAAGCAGCTGAAAGAGATGAAAAGAGCAGCCATAAAGTCTAAAAAAGATGAACAGATTTTTAACATACACATACACACTTGAGGGACAAGGAATATTTTAAGAGAGTTCCAAAAATGTCAACTTTGCTCAACCTTATGACAAATTGTTTTTTATTTTTGCATGACAAATTAAGAATTACAAAATTTTTTCAATATATAGAAGTAATTTTAAATTTGATATTTTAACAAATCTTTATTTCAAAGCACTTCTAAAACTAGTATCCTTAATATCCAAACATTAACACAATATAAAACTATGTTTAGGATGGCAGAGAAAGTGAAAGTGCTAATTGTTCAGTATTGTCCGCTGTTATGGAAAACCCCATGGATCAGGCTCCTCTGTCCATGGAATTCTCCAGACAATAATACGAAAGTAAGTTGCCATTCCCTTCTCCAGGGGATCTTCCTGACCTAGGGATCAAACCTTGGTCTCCCACACTGCAGGCAGATTCTTTATCTTCTGAACCACCATTCTGTTTATTCCCAATATATATAAAACTCTTTTTTTTTTTCCAGAAAATTTAGACTGCCTACCTTCTTGCATAAAGATTTAGGCATGTGATTTAGTTCCATTCAACAACAGAGGATGAAATGATTAGAGGGCATCACCGACTCAATGGACATGAGTTTGCGTAAACTCTAGGAGTTGGTGATGGACAGGGAGGCCAGGCATGCTGCGGTTCATGAGGTCACAAAGAGTCAGACACAAATAAGCAACTGAACTGAACTGAATGATATAAAATGTTCTGTGCAATTTTCAGGTTATACTTTCAAAAAGAAGGAGGCATGCCATGTGTTAAGATTCTGCAAACATAGAAAAATTAAGACAGCACTTTTCTATCCCTGAACTGTTAACGTTTCATTTATAAAAGAGAGAAATAATCTTCTATCATTGTTTCTCTTGGTTCTTTATATTCTAATACAAGCGACAATAGTTCGTATATGATAGAGTTATTAGCTAGAATAATTAGTTAGAGATAGGGAAATAGTGGAAACAGTGTAAGACTTTATTTTGGGGGGCTCCAAAATCACTCCAGATGGATTGCAGCCATGAAATTAAAAGATGTTTACTCCTTGGAAGGAAAGTTATGAGCAACCAAGACAGTATATTGAAAAGCAGAGATATTACTTTGCCAACAAAGATCCGTCTAGTCAAGGCTATGGTTTTTCCAGTGGTCATGTATGGATGTGAGAGTTGGACTGTGAAGAAAGTTGAGCACCAAATAATTGGTGCTTTTGAACTGTGGTGTTGGAGAAGACTCTTGAGAGTCCCTTGGACTGCAAGGAGATCCAACCAGTCCATCCTAAAGGAGATCAGTCCTGGGTGTTCACTGGAAGGACTGAAGCTGAAGCTGAAAGGCCAATGCTTTGGCCACCTCATGAGAAGAGTTGACTCACTGGAAAAGACCCCAATGCTGGGAGGGATTGGGGGCAGGGGGAGAAGGGGATGACAGAGGTAGAGATGGTTGGATTGCATCACTGACTCCATGTACATGAATTTGAGTGAATTCTGGGAATTGATGATGGACAGGAAGGCCTGGCATGCTGTGATTCACGAGGTCGAAAAGAGTCAAAAACTGCAAGGAGATCCAACCAGTCCATCCTAAAGGAGATCAGTCCTGGGTGTTCACTGGAAGGACTGAAGCTGAAGCTGAAAGGCCAATGCTTTGGCCACCTCATGAGAAGAGTTGACTCATTGGAAAAGACCCCAATGCTGGGAGGGATTGGGGGCAGGGGGAGAAGGGGATGACAGAGGTAGAGATGGTTGGATTGCATCACTGACTCCATGTACATGAATTTGAGTGAATTCTGGGAATTGATGATGGACAGGAAGGCCTGGCATGCTGTGATTCATGAGGTCGAAAAGAGTCAAACATGGCTGAGTTACTGAACTGAACTGAAGTGATTAGTTAGAATAATTAGTTAGAATTATTTTTTCCAATTTTTGGTAATCATTTTTTGAAAAGTCTTGAAAGTTTAGTTTCTAGAACTAGAGTGGACATAACTATTACCAAAATTTGCCTTTATTTAAGAAATTTTCCAGAAAGGGCACTTCAGTTTCACAAAAATAAAGCAAATGCTATCTTTCGTTCTTAGATAAGTAATTGCAATTTTGAATATAAATGCTGGATATTAGCTTACTACCTATAAATATAAATTATAGCAAGACAGTAAGATACATATCAGTTGAGCTAATGAAGAGTGTTTAAAACAGTTACTCACAACGTGTTCAGTTTGGTTCAGTACCTCAGTCATGTCCAACTCTTTGCAACTCCATGAATCAAAGCATGCCAGGCCTCCCTGTCCATCACCAACTCCCTGAGTTCACTCAGACTCATGTCCATCGAGTCAATTATGCCATCCAGCCGTCTCATCCTCTGTTG
>SJYC01065785.1:0-13556 GCA_006408675.1 Madoqua kirkii | reverse complement strand
AATGATCTTTTCTCTAATTTAAGATTGTGTATAAGTTAATGCAGCTAACAGAGCATGTTAAAAATGCGTAGAAGGGAAGATTTCAATATTTAGATTTGTTTAAAATTTATTGGAATTTGGAGACCATGTGGATTTTAACTGCCAGGTCCTTGCCTAAATAACTCAAAACATGCAATAAGAATTATTTTTTTTAAGTCCTTAGAGATACTTTCATGATGGCAAATTCACTCTTGCTCCTGGTGCAAACCTCTATGTGGCCTTAATGAGATTTTAAAATTATGACGTATGATATCAAGGTGAGTTTTGCTTTGTAGGCCTTCTGTCACCTGAAAACTTGGTTTACTCATGGGTGTCAAGCCAATAGACACACCCAAGTGAAGTGAATAGACACACATCCAAGTGAAGGAGAATTTATTACTTGCAGCAAAGAAGAACACTGGGGATCTTTCCCAAAGCAGTGTCTCCCTACAGCAAAATTGTGCTGTGCTTAGTCATTCAGTCACGTTCAACTCTTTGTGACTCCATGGAATGTATGTATCCCTCCAGGCTCCTGTCCATGGGGATTCCCTAGGCAAAAATACTGGAGTGGATTGCCATGCCCTCCTCCAGAGTATCTTCCCAATCTAAGGTTCGAACCCACGTCTCCCGCATTGGGGTGCCTTACCATCTGAGCCACCAGGGAAGCCCCAGAATACTGAAGCAGGTAGACTGTCCCTTCTCCAGGGAAACTTCTGACCCAGAAATCAAAGTGGTGTCTCCTGCACTGCAAGTGAATTCTTCACCAGCTGAGCTACCAGGGAAGCCCCCAACAAAACTGAGGAAGTTAAAGGTATATGCATGTTCATGAAAGGGCTTGAGCAAAGGAGAATTCTGCATAGAATTGGGATAAAGGTCGACAGAGGCCAAGTTTTAGTTAATTGAACTCTGGAGGGTCCTGGGGGCCTTAATTCTTGCAGAAGACCTAAAGATATTATGTATATTCCTTGAGCGGGAACCAGGACCCTGCTTTAATAGCTGTGCTATTGTTTCTTATTCAGCTGCAAAGCATTGGATACCACTTAACCACTAAACAACAACAACAAATTATTTCTTGATTGCTCTTCCTTTGTTTCTGCATTCCCTCCCTTGATCAGCAACTGTTTGAATCTGCCTTTTGGAACTCTACAATGTGGGAGACCTGGGTTCAGTCCCTGGGTTGGGAAGATCTCTTGGAGAAGGGAGTGGCAACCCACTCCAGTATTCTTGTCCTCCCCCACCAGAAAGGATCCCGGGTCTGGTGGCTCAGAGGTTAAAGCATCTGCCTCCAGTGTGGGAGACCCGGGTTCGATCCCTGGGTCGGGAAGATCCCCTGGAGAAGGAAATGGCAGTCCACTCCAGTATTCTTGCCTGGGGAATCCCATGGACAGAGAAGCCTAGTAGGTTACAGTCCACGGGGTCGCAAAGAGTTGGACACGACTGAGTGACTTCACCTTTGGAACTTTGAAAAGGTCAGGGAGGCTGAATGAAGCCTATTTCCTAAGAACAGGAAACTCCTTGAGACCCCATGCGCTGTACCCCACCAGTCTCCTCCATCCATGGGATTCTCCAGGCAAAATACGGGAGTGGGCTACCAATTCCTCCTCCAGGGGATCTTCCCTACCCAGGGATCAAACCCACGTATCCTGTGGCTTCTGCACTGGCAGGCAGACTCTACCACTGAGCCACCTGGGAGGCCCCACAAACAAAAAACAGGGACTGAGGGTGGGACTCGGAAAGGATTTGTACCTGGAAGTCCTGCAGGGTCCTGCTCAGTTTCACTTAGTTTTAATTACAGTCTTTCTCCTCTCAGTTTCCCTATCTGAATACGTTTGTAACAGCTATGGCTGTATTTCTTATTTCCTTTAGCGAGTCTCTGGTCAGGATCACAGAGAAGAAGACTGGGACCTCCCCACTAATCCTCCCCAAAGAAAACCCATATTCTCAAAGGAGTTTCTGTTGTACTTGGTTCTATATATTTTCCTGAGATTAACCCCCCACCCCTACCCCCAGAGCCTGGAGATTGAGAGTCTTTAGACATTGACTACAGTCTGTTGTGTCTATTCCGTTGAATGGCTGTTGTGAGGGAGTTTCCCCGGAAGCAGATCTCTGAGATGGAGAGGAGCATCACTTCACTTCAGTCACTCAGTCGTATCCAACTCTTTGTGACCCCATGGACTGCAGCATGCCAGGCATCCCCGTCCATCACCAACTCCTGGAGTTTATTCAAACTCATGTCCATTGAGTCAGTGATGCCATCCAATCATCTCATCCTCTGTCGTCCCCTTCTCCTCTTGCCTTCAATCTTTCCCAGCATGAGGCTCTTTTCAAATGAGTCAGCTCTTCACATCAGGTAGCCAAAGTATTGGAGTTTCATCTTCAACATCTCTCCTCTCGATGAACATTCAGGACTGATTTCCTTTAGGATGGATTGGTTGGATCTCTTTGCAGTCCAAGGGATTCTCAAGAGTCTTCTCCAACACCATAGTTCAAAAGAATCAATTCTTTGGCGCTCAGCTTTCTTTATAGTCCAACTCTCACATCCATACATGACCACTGGAAAAACCATAGCCTTGACTAAATGGACCTTTGTTTGCAAAGTAATATCTCTAGCATGCTGGAGGGTTATTGGGGAGTGCTCTGGGCATCAACAGCTGTGGATGGAAGGGAAAAGAGGCAGGACCCAGCAGAGGGAGAAGTCAAACTGTGATATATTTTCAATGGAATCCTCAGCCCACCCTGGAAGGAATTCTGAAGACAGGATGACACTTCAGAGCTGTCCTGACCAGGGCAGGAGGACAAGACCTCTCTACCCTCACATCAGTCAGTCACCGGAAGTGCGTTGCTCAGAGAAGGGAGCATGACCTTGGGTAAAGTGGTTTTTTTCTGTAGCTGGGGTTGTCTCTGAAGGAGGCTAAAAGCCAAGGGCTGCCTTCCAGGAACACTCTTAGCCAGTAAAGAAACAAGACCTTTACTTCTGAGTGGGGAGATGGGCAAGCTCATCACAGCGTTCACTATACTGACCATTTGGGTAGACCACTCTGCTCTTATGTAGTTCTAGACCAAGTTTTACTTGAGGCTTTTGTAGACTTAGCCCCCTGGCTAACAGAATGGCTCTGGATGGATATGCATAGCGGTGCTTGGGGTAAGACAGCTGCAGTCACGGGACTTCCTTTGTGGCTCAGGGGTGAAGAATCTGTGTGCAGTGCAGGAGAGGCAGGAGATGCAGGTTTGATCTCTGGGTCAGGAAGATCCCCTGGAGGAGGGCATGGCAACCCACTCCAGTATTCTTGCCTGGGGAATCCCATGGAAAGAAGAGTCTGGCTGGCTATAGTCCATGGGGTGGCAAAGAGTTGACATGACTGAAGCGACTGAGCATGCACACAGGCAGATGACCTCATGAATCCTGCTGACTGTACTCTGCAAAGCTCCCTTTACAGCCATGTAGCCAGGTGACACCATGAAGTTAACCATGTGCCATGTTATAATTATGGTGCTGTAACTGTTTCCATGGACCTGCTCTCCAACTAGACTTTGGAGCTCGTTGAGCCTGGGATTGTGTCTTATTTCATTTACGTGTCTTCAGAAGGTCACATCCTGCTTGTCTCATATCTGTGGTCAGTACGCTGTTAGTGATTGAAATAAATTGTCCTAATGTTCTTAGCACTTAAAATTTGATGCCTAGAGATTTTTTTTTTTTCTGGGCCTATCCAAGCCTATCATTAGGCTTCCCTGGTGGCTCAGACGGTAAAGAATCCACCTGCAATGCAGGAGACCTGGGTTTGATCACTGGGTTGGGAAGATCCCCTGGAGGAGAGCATGGCAACTCTCTCGGTATTCTTGCCTAGAGAATCCCCATGGGCAGAGGAGCCTGGTGGGCTACAATCCATGGGGTCTCAAAGAGTTGGACACGACTGAGCGGCTAAGCACAGCAGCATCCAAGCCTATCAGTAAAATGATCTTAATTCTCTTCATCATTTAGCTAAAAATAGTGTCTGTTCTAATTTGATAGTTATCCTTTGCTTGGGCTTTTAAAGTCACAAACACACTTAAGCAGACAGAGTGGAATGGCAATGAGGTGGGCCACATTGGTGCTTGCTGTTGTTTATGCCCTTGTGACCATCCAGATCTTGGATCTCCTGCTGTTACTGAGTCCAAGCTCACTTTGCTTGCTGCATGACAGGCCAATGAACCCGAGAGATGAGGTGTTGAGGCAAAAAGAGACTTTAATAGGGGAGCCAGCAGACCGAGAAGATGGCAGGCTAGTGCCTCAAAATCACCATCTTATTGGGGTCCAGATGGCAAGTTCTTATATAGATCAGAGAGAAAGAAGCAATAAGTAACTAAAGTAAAAAGGCAGAATAGAGGAGGAGAGGCAGTGGGGAATTAAAATGAAAGAGTCTTCAGCCTTGTAAAATATCTCAAAGGGAGTGGCCAGCCTTTGGAAGGGGTGTGTTAATCTCTTCTATTTACAGGTGGGCACAGACAAGCTATCTCTCCAGGAGCTGAACAAAGCCCTTTAGTTTACAGTCAAGCAGTGGGTCAGGGTTCTCCAGGCAAGCCATTAAGTATGAATATAGTAACAAGAGCAATGAAAAGCAAGTCAAAGAAACAGTTTCCAACGTGGAGTTGGAATTGGCTTTCTCCCTTGCAACACTGCTGCATCATGAGAGGTGGCATGAGGTGGAGAACCAGCTTGATTTTAAGCACAGCTAAACTTGAACCCTTCTCATTAGCTGGGTGATCCTGGGGAAGTTGTTTATCCTAAGACTTGCTCTCCTCTGTAAAATGAGTCAATACACAAATGTTCACGGACATTTCACATTCTTGTGTAGGTGTTTGGGGACCATTTTCTTGGGCATTTACCTAGAAGTGAGTCATAAACTGTGTGCATAAGCATCTTTAGTAGTTACTGCCAAAAGGTTTTCCAAAGTGGTTATACTATGTCACACCATCATTATCAGGACACAGCAGTTCTGGTTGCTTCTTAATTTTGCCAACACTCGGTGTTGTCATCAAGCTTTCTCAACCTCAAATTCATGACTCTTGAGAAAGGGCTCAAGTTAAGTTTCAGTTATACTCTCTGGTTTTATATACAGAATAGTTTGTATATGTGTGCTTTACTGGAGAGATTACATGGTTTTCTGCAGAGCTTCGGGGGAGCCCTTGTCCCGAGAAGGGCAGGGGCCACGGCTTCAAGTTGTTGGCTTTCTTATAATCCTTAACACTGTAATGGTACACGTAGTGTTTATTCGAGCCAAGATTCCTCTTGGGAAAACTAAAACTGCTGGGTAGCTGTCTCTATTTTTGAAAAGCACATTATGGAAGGCCAAAGTACTCTGGCATTTTGCTAGTGCTGATGGATGTCGGGAGATGTTGGCAATGTCCAAAATTTCATGCCCTAAAAAAAGAGATGATATTTATTGGGGGTATTTTAGGTGTCTGTGCTAATTTGATCAAATAAACATGTACATGTCTACTAATTGAAAGAGTGAAAAAATTGGCTCAGGAAGATAGATTTTAACTGTGGACGTTATTCTGCTTTGGAAGCAACCGCTTGACATCAGTGGTGTGTCCTGATGGTTTGCAATGTGATACAGCTGGAAATGGCTAATACAAGTAGCAGAGGATTAGAGGCACAGAATCCCGCATCCTTCTCAATACACTCTTATTCTTTGAGGTAAATGTATGGGCTTATTTTGAGAAGTCTTTCCTGTGGAGGTCTCCATCTCCATCAGCAGGTATATTTAGAAAAGATTAGGAAAGTAAAGAGAACAAAGATACTGATCAAGTTTTGGTGGGGGAGGAATTACAATGTTCAGTTTCCTAGTTGAAATACTTTAAGTTTTTTTTTTTCAGAAGATATTAAGTTTCATGGTGTTTAGAAAGCATTTAATCGCTCTTCTGTTTCAGACGGTGAAGAATTCCTCTTCTTATTTTAAAACTATTTGCCTTCATCCGTTTGGGTTGCTATAACAAAATACCACAGACTGGATGGCTTATAAACAACAGAAATTTATTTCTCCTAGTTCTGGAGGCTGGGAAGTCCAAGATCAAGGTCACTGGCAGATCTGGTGATGCTGTCTGCTCGCTGTGTTCTTGCTTGGCAGAAGTTTCCAGACATTCTTTTATAAGGGCGCTGATGTCATTCATGAGAATGAAGCCCTCATAACATAATCATCTCCCAAAGACCCCGCCTTCACATACCATCACGGGGCAGGGTGCAGGGGTGGTTAGGCTCCAACATACAAATTTGAGGGGAAAACAATATTCAGCCTGTAGCACTATTCATCCAACCATCTATCCATCCATCCAGTCATCCAGTTATCCAACAGTTGTCAAACATCAGTCAAATATACATCACCTTTAAGCATTATCAGTCAGTCAATTCACTCAGTCATGTCTGACTCTTTGGGACTCTATGGACTGCAGCACACCAGGCTTCCCTGTCCTTTACTATCTCCTGGAATTTGCTTAAACTTTTGTCCATCAAGTCGGTGATGCCATCCAACCATCTCATCTTCTGTCATCCCCTTCTCCCCCTACCTTCAGTCTTTCCCAGCATCAGGGTCTTTTCCAATGAGTCACTTCTTCACATCAGGTGGCCAAAGTACTGCAGTTTCAGCTTCAGCATCAGTCCTTCCAATGAATATTCAGGACTGATTTCCTTTAGGATGGTCTGGTTGGATCTCCTTGCAGTCCAAGTGACTCCCAAGAGTCTTCTCTAGCACCACAGTTCAAAAGCATCATGGGAGGAGGTAAATGATTGATTTTTTTCCTGAAGTAGCTGGGGAAAGAAGACAAAATCACGTGGAACACTTAGAGAATAATGTCGAGCTGACATGGGCAAATAGTAATATAAGTTGCTATGGTAAGAATTCAAAACGAGGTGAACTTTATGTTTTGAAGAGTAATGGAGGGTGAGGTGAATTTGGAAAGGCTTCCTGAAGAAAGTGAGTCTTGAGCTGGGTGTAGAAAGTAGTTTAAGCTTTGCACTGCCAGAAGTCAGAAGGCAAAGGAATATCTGAGGGCACATGGAGCCATGATGCAGGGGTCAGGTTGTCCTGCAGAGATCAGAGCACAGAGGCCTCTCCTCGGCAACCACCTCTTTCCAGCCTGGATTATTCCAGTGAGCAGAAGAAAAGATGAAACAGGCCTCCTTTCTGTTCCTTGTGCATCTGTTTCATCTCAGGATGCTTGCCGGGGCCTCTAACTAAAGCACTCTTTCCTCTCCCGCCCCACCACACTGGGAGTCACATGGTTCCCTCTTCTCTTCTTGTCTTTTCCTTCAAATGGTACCTTCTCAGTGAGGCCTTCCCTGACCGCCTTATTTAAAATTGCAATCAACCCCAAACCACCAACACTCCCTCTTTGCCTTTCTTACTCTCTCTTTTTTTCTGCTTTTTAATTAGTGTGATTGCTTTATCATGTTGCATTAGGTCCTGCTATACGATGAAGTGAATTAGTTATATGTATACATCCATTTCTGCTTTATTGACTATGCCAAAGCCTTTGACTGTGTGGATCACAGTAAACTGTGGAAAAATCTGAAAGAGATGGGAATACCAGACCACCTGACCTGCCTATTGAGAAATCTGTATGCAAGTCAGGAAGCAACAGTTAGAACTGGACATGGAACAACAGACTGGTTCCAAATAGGAAAAGGAGTACGTCAAGGCTGTTATTGTCACCCTGCTTATTTAACTTCTATAAAGAGTACATCATGAGAAACGCTGGGCTGGAAGAAACACAAGCTGGAATCAAGATTGCCGGGAGAAATATCAATCACCTCAGATATGCAGATGACACCACCCTTATGGCAGAAAGTGAGGAGAAGCTAAAGGAAGAGTACATCATGAGAAATGCTGGACTGGAAGAAACACAAGCTGGAATCAAGATTGCCGGGAGAAATATCAATCACCTCAGATATGCAGATGACACCACCCTTATGGCAGAAAGTGAAGAGGAGCTAAAGGGCCTCTTGATGAAGGTGAAAGAGGAGAGTGAAAAAGTTGGCTTAAAGCTCAACATTCAGAAAACGAAGATCATGGCATCTGGTCCCATCACTTCATGGGAAATAGATGGGGAAACAGTGGAAACAATGGCAAACTTTAATTTTGGGGGCTCCAAAATCACTGCAGATGATGACTGCAGCCATGAAATTAAAAGACGCTTACTCCTTGGAAGGAAAGTTATGACCAACCTAGATAGCATATTCAAAAGCAGAAACATTACTTTGCCGACTAAGGTCCGTCTAGTCAAGGCTATGGTTTTTCCAGTGGTCATGTATGGATGTGAGAGTTGGACTATGAAGAACAACACCAGGGAACACACATATATATGCAGTTGATTATTAAAGAGCTTTTATAATACAGAACTCTTTTCACAAGTAAGGGAAACTTTGTATTCTAACAAGTGATGTTCAGCTCCAGCTGAAGGAGGTTAGAGGCATCAGAGCCCTCCAGCCTGCACATCAACACTTACATCCCGACAGCCCTGAAGCAGGCTTTGGGATGGGTCTAACACCCCATGAAGCAGTTTGGAAACTAGTGCCCCGAAACCATAATGAAATGCAGAACTGGGTCTCAAACACCAGGTTGTGGAATCTGAATGCTGGTGCCAAGGTTAAAGGACCGATAGACAGTGGGGAATCGGGGAATTGAGAAAACACAGTGAAAAGTAGTGATCAGCAAAGAAAAATAGACTATTTTCTTCCTGTTTACACTCAGAATAGTTTAAACCCTTCAGTAAGTACACATAGGCTTGGGATTAATTGCCAAATCGTGGGTCAGGGTTGTGAAGTCAGTTGCGAATATACAGTTTGGTCCCCAAGACTGAGTTGTGCAAACAGACAGATGGCTACTAGGTTTTCCAAGTAAACAAAAGCAAGGAAAGGGAGGGATGGAACTTGATTTCCTACGGGAAAGAAAAACAAAGATTATGAAACTTCCAAGGCTGTTCACAGGGCAGGAGAGGGCGGCGGGGGGGGGGGGTGCACGGATATGGAAGAGAAGAAGTGGAGGAGGGGAGAGGGGTCAGATGGAGCAACAAGCTCCTACCTCAGAAACTTAGAAACATCAGCGGAAGAAAAAGGAAACTGCCAGATTCTGACAGTAAGAGATTGCTTTGTGCTAGAAAAACAGCAACAAAAGAAACAAACTACGAAGCTGAGGTCTATTTACCAGAATGAAATATGAAAACAATTTCTATCTGATCTAGCCATAAAAGGGCTGGTTTAAAAATAATAAAGCACAGTGGAAACAGTGTCAGACTTTATTCTGGGGGCTCCAAAATCACTGCAGATGGTGACTGCAGCCATGAAATTAAAAGGCGCTTACTCCTTGGAAGAAAAGTTATGACCAAACTAGATAGCATATTCAAAAGCAGAGACATTACTTTGCCAACTAAAGTCCGTCTAGTCAAGGCTATGGTTTTCCCTGTGGTCATGTATGGATGTGAGAGTTGGACTGTGAAGAAGGCTGAGTGCCGAAGAATTGATGCTTTTGAGCTGTGGTGTTAGAGAAGACTCTTGAGAGTCCCTTGGACTGCAAGGAGATCCAACCAGTCCATTTTGAAGGAGATCAACCCTGGGATTTCTTTGGATGAAATGATGCTAAAGCTGAAACTCCAGTCCTTTGGCCACTGCATGTAAAGAGTTGACTCACTGGAAAAGACTCTGATGCTGGGAGGAATTGGAGGCAGGAGGAGAAGGGGACAACAGAGGATGAGATGGCTGGATGGCATCACTGACTCGATGGACATGAGTCTGAGTGACCTCCGGAAGTTGGTGATGGACAGGGAGGCCTGGAGTGCTGTGATTCATGGGGTCGAAAAGAGTCAGACAGACTGTGTGACTGAACTAAACTAAGCACCTTAACAGCATCTTCAGCCAAGAGAAGAAAGATGCCTCCTCTCACAGGCATCCTTGGTTCTGTCCTGAAGCTCCCACGGTGAGGCTGTGCCTCACTGATCCCAGCAGCTCTGCCCCATCAGCACCTCGTCATGGGGCAGGATTGTGCAGTGGGTAGAGGTGGGGGTGCCCAGCCAGCTCTTCTGCTCTGAGTCTGCTAAGAGGTATGAATAAAACCTACCTGTCAGATATGTCGTCAAGTCACAACAGAAATGCAAGCCCCCTCACTATGTTGTAATCAGAAAAATGTGAGAATCCCTATGACGTCCTAATTCTCAGACCGTGGCGTGCCTTCTTACCCTTCAGAAATGAAACCCTGCCCCATAAGGCTGACAGAACTGTTACTCACTCAGTCTTGTCTGACTCTCTGTGACCCCATGGACTGTAGCCCACCAGGCTCCTGTGTCCATGGGATTCTCCAGGCAAGAATGCTGGAGTGGCTTGCCCTTTCCTTCTCCAGGGGATCTTCCTAACGCAGAGATGGAACTCATATTGCCTGCATTGGCAGGTGGCTTTTTTCACCACTGAGCCACGAGGGAATCCCAGGCTGCCAGAAACCAGTGATCCACAGAAATCTGGGGCTCATCCTACAGGACAGCAGGCAAGGAAACAGCTTATTAAAAGCCCCTTCCCTTGAAAGCTGCCTTCACTGACCAAGCTCATCCTAACTGTTTTCGGGCTCCTTAATGGCCCTACAGATACTGCCTCTGATGAACGCGTCACTGTAGTAACAATGCTGGTCACTCAGTCATGCCCGACTCTTTGTGATCCCACGGACTGCAGCGCACCAGGCTCTTTTGTCCACGGAATTCTTCAGGCAAGAATACTCGAGTGGGTGGCCATTTCCTTCTCCAGGGGATCTTCCCAACCCAGAGATCGAACCCAGGTCCCCTACACGGCAGGCAGATTCTTTACCGTCTGAGCCACAAGGGAAGCTTGTAGTAAAAACAGCATAGGTTGTTTTCCAGGACTTGGAGTCAGCCCCTGTCCAGTTCAAGCTGGCTAAGACAGACTGGGACCACCAACCCTAAAACTTGGTCCGGCAAAGAACCTTTTGACACCAGAAAACTCTCTACCCCACAAAGTCTTCAAGCCCCTCACCTTCGGGAGGCACATTTGAGATTCATTCTCCTGTCTGCTCACTTGGCTGTCTCATAAATAAACGCCTTCTCTGATGCCAGCCTCAGCATCTTGGCATTTGGTGATGCTTGCTGCCCTTTGGACAAATGAATCTGGTTCCATAACAGAAATGCTTATATCTACATATTTATATTGTACATAGAAATTTTTAACAGTAAAAAGCTTATCGGTCATATCATTTACCATGAGAGGTGAATAATAGGTGTATGTGTGTGTGTGGTGTGGTGTGTGTGAAGCAAGAGAACCAACAGTAACTACTGCAAAAAAGAAAAGAATGAGAAAGAGATGGAGGAGACAGAGAAAAAGAAAAGAAGGAAGCGGTGGCGGAAGGAAGGAAAGAAAGTAAAAAGACGGAGGGGGAGGAAGAGGAAGGGCAGGAAGAAAGGGAGGGAGGGAGGCAATGATCTCAGTACATGTCTCACATGGCTCCATAAAGCCCACAGATCCATTATAGATGCTTAAAGACAATAGGTTAAAAGATCCTAAGCCTATGATAGCTATTTTCGCTTTACATTGAACAGAAGGAAATTGTCAAAAGGAATTTTTGCACTTGGGATATAGAGCAGAACGAAAATTAAGTCTTATTCAGACCTGGTTTCCATATGATACATCAGTCAGTCAGTTCAGTCACTTAGTCTCGTCGGACTCTTTGCGACCCTATGGACTGCATCACACCAGGCCTCCCTGTCCATCACCAACTCTTGGAGCTTACTCAGACTCATGTCCATTGAGTCAGTGATGCCATCCAGCCATCATCGTCTGTCATCCGCTTCTCCTCCCGCCTTCAATCTTTCCCAGCATCAGGGTCTTTTCAAATGAGTCAGTTCTATTCATCAGGTGGCCAAAGCATTGGAGTTTTAGCTTCAGCATCAGTCCTTCCAATGAATATTCAGGACTGATTTCCTTTAGGATGGACTGGTTGGATCTCATGTGTAATTCTTATTCAATTTCATGAGTATCAATGCACCAGGTATATTAACAAACAAAGACTACATCTTTTCTGCACAAAATCATTCTTTGGGGTTGCTTCTGTTTAATCAGTACTGGGGGAAACGTGACAATACCTGTTCGCCGAATGGAAGACCCTGGAGTGGCCACAGTGGGTAAGAGTGGGGAGAAGAAAAGTGGGCACAGGAAGCAAGTCTGTGGGACAGGGCGGTAAGGGGCGCTGGGTGACTCGGGAGGGGCATGCAGGGTCCAGGCCAGGGTCTCTGGCTGCTCACAGGACAATGACAGCCGTGGTCTTCTCCTTGGAGGGGGAGGGGGGCACTGAATTCTCCCCCAGCAGATTCCTCTCTGACCCTTCCTCATCCTGCTGAAAAAGAAAAACAGGAAGAAAATCAATTCTCTGGAGGAAAAGGACGGGACAGAGTCGGCTCCATTTGGCAATCAGGCAAAGGAAAGACGGAGGGAAGGAAAAGCTGATGGAAGAAGGGGAGCTAGACAAGATCTAGGCCAGAGAAGAGAGAAAGTGGGGAACTGAGAGCAAACAAGTGGGGGAGGCAGATGTTAACCCAGGACAAAGTGATGGGCCACCTTCCCCAGACAGTGAAGGGCAGAGCCCAGCACAGGCGAAGGCTGAGAGAGGGGCATGCAGGGTCCAGGCCAGGGTCTCTGGCTGCTCACAGGACAATGACAGCCGTGGTCTTCTCCTTGGAGGGGGAGGGGGGCACTGAATTCTCCCCCAGCAGATTCCTCTCTGACCCTTCCTCATCCTGCTGAAAAAGAAAAACAGGAAGAAAATCAATTCTCTGGAGGAAAAGGACGGGACAGAGTCGGCTCCATTTGGCAATCAGGCAAAGGAAAGACGGAGGGAAGGAAAAGCTGATGGAAGAAGGGGAGCTAGACAAGATCTAGGCCAGAGAAGAGAGAAAGTGGGGAACTGAGAGCAAACAAGTGGGGGAGGCAGATGTTAACCCAGGACAAAGTGATGGGCCACCTTCCCCAGACAGTGAAGGGCAGAGCCCAGCACAGGCGAAGGCTGAGCGAGGGGAGCATGACCCCGCTCAGCCGTGCTCCTGCCCCGCTGCCGTTCCCCAGAGCTGCGCTGGCCAGCCCCGCCCTCTCCCTGCGTGATGTGCGTGCTCAGTCGCTTCAGTCTGTCTGACCCTCTGTGGCCCAGTGGGCCAGAGCCCACCGGGCTCCTCTGTCTCTGGGATTCTCCAGACAAGAATACTGGAGTGGGCTGCCATTTCCTCCTCCAGGGGATCTTTCTCCCTAACAGCTTACCAGGGCCTGGGAGTTCTGGCCACAGAAGCTTCGAAGACCCACGCCCAGGGAAGCCAGGGACACAATGACCTGCAGAGCACAGGTAGCCAGGAGCAGAGCACGGATTCCCAGGAACAAATCCTGAAGATAAAGGGGAAAAGACAGTTACAGTCAGGAGTCAGCTCCTGTGACTCCTCTGCTACTCTCATCTTGCTAGGAGGTATCAGAGTCTGTTCAACTAACTCCTTCTCACCCAGAAGCAGATTGCATTTTCCAGCCACAG